>BSSO01002532.1:0-19038 GCA_030267885.1 Mesembryanthemum crystallinum | reverse complement strand
AATAAAATAATTTGTGCAAATATTGAAATTAAACTTTGTAACGTAATTTTTTTTTTTTAATTCTTAAGAAAGAAAGTCGTAGGTAAAACATATAATACATTTAAAAATTTTAACCTGGCTCTGATACCACTTTGTAACGCCCTACTTTTTAAAAATATCAAATATTAATAACCAACATAAAAGTAAATAGATTTTGAATTATTATTAGCAGTGGAAAACTGTTTGATAAGGCGTTACTGCCGTATTTTCTTAAAAGAAAACACAAGGCCAAATTCGAATAACTATCAAAATGGTCTATAATAACAGTAGTTTGCAACTAATTATTCGGAAAATTAAGTGATCATATAANGGGCCACTTAAGCCCAAAAGGAGAAGGCCTTGTTGTTTAAGTGGTTGGACTCTATCACTTATAAACCAATCACACTCCACACATTCTTCCGATGTGGGACTTGGGGTGTTACATCAAGATTCTCCAAAATAAGTAACAAATATATTTATAAATAGTGAAAATTATCGGGGTATTACAATTCCATTGGGTGTTGCTCACAAGGTGAAGAGAATGATGAGAGATATTCATTGGTCTGGGTTGGGAGAGGACAAGAAGGATAATCTTGTTCCATGGGACTTGGTGTGTCGACCCAAGGAGGAAGGGGGTTTGGTTTTTTGGATTTGGGACTAGCTGTCTAAGAGCTTCTGTTTGGTGGGGAATTGGCAGTTTCCTTTGGAGTCAGACTCCTTTTGGCATAGAGTTATTAAATGTGACTGTGCAAGTATGGCTTCAATAGAACAGATGGGATGCCCTTCCTAGTCCTTCTGAGCTTGTGGAAGTTCGTCTCACCTGTGTCTTCACTCTTCCATCCTTTGATGAATTTCAAAGTGGGAAATGAGAACTAGATTAACCTTTTGGGAAGAGGGGCAGGGGAGCCACCTCTCTCCACTCTATTTCCTCGCCTTTCAAGACTTCACTTTGCTCCCATCTCAAAATCTGTGGTGAGGATGATCACTCCTTGATGCGAAACTTCCATCTCAGGAGGGACTCTTCCTGATTAGGTGTTGAAGGATGTAGTTGTTACAGAATTTTATCAGTCTTGATTGTGACAGCGGTCATGTAGTTCTCCAAAAAGTTGCAGCAGTGGAGGCCATATTCAAGTTTGAGGATATTACTTCTATATTAAGATTTGATTGATCCAACCATGATTTTGTACGTATACATGGAATTGTACCATTAATAGTTCCCTTCTTGTTTCATAAAGAAATTACATGCCCAAACATTTCTGTAAGCAAAAGTATGACTCAAGCATTTTCATTTATGTGAGATTCTGCAGTGTTCATTGGCCTATTGGCTTTAGTAACAAATAGGGACATAATACTGTTATTTACAGAATGGCTTACGACAATGAGAACTACTTTACTTGATGGCCATGGCCCTTTGTACTGCATGCTGTTGCATTATGTAATGATCTATATTAAGTTCCATACCTGGTGAAGTATGAAGCATTCTAATGTTTACTGATTGCTCATCGTTCAATGTAAGTCTCATTCTTTTGCTTTTTCTCAAATGATATAACTCCCAAGTTTCCTAGATCAAACTCATTCTTTGTCGTGTTTGGACATTGGTGCTTCATTGTTATGATCCTCATGCCCATCATTTTTTATAGATAAGAGAAAAAAAAAATATTAATAAAAGAAAAGAGAATCACAAACTAAAAACTAATTACAAAATCGCCCAATGGCGTGGAACACCTGTTAGGAAAATCCCTTTAAAAGCTTCAGCGACTTTGGCCCATAAAGAAGCCAAATACACCACATGATCCCAAACTAAATATCAACCCCATTAAAGACCCTAGAGTTCTGCTCTAGCTATAGGGCACCAAAAGATCGCCATAAAAGCACACCTCCACAGCATCTGAACTCCTTGCCTCTTCCCAGTCCAACATAACGACCCTCTAGGTGCGTCATTGTTATGATCTTCATGCCCATCATATCCCTGTATTTGTTCTTTAAACAGATGTCTAACTTGCTATATTATGTGTTCCATGATGATTTTCACTTTGTTGTTATGAAGTTCTTATTTTTCACTTTAACATTTCTAACATATTATTGCTTGAAATTCATACCATTGACAAGTAGGAGATATATAGTTTGATGGAGGGAGAGTTATGTTACAGCAGAGATTTTGAGTGTGGCAGCAGTCGCAGAGTTGCGGAAGCAGCCTATTTTGAAGGTTTTTAACTTCAATATTGTAATCCAACTGACTCTGCTTGCCGTACCTTTTCAAAAATGAAGTTTTCAGCATTTGTAATAGCCAAATTTTCATTATGAGATTCATATATGTGAATTGTAATATAGTTTCTACTAGTGTATGACTCCTTTTAACAGATTCTAGTGGTCAATGCTATAGTGTAACTATCTATTATGTAACAGTCTGTCCGGTTTCTCCCATGTAAGAGCCATCAACTTTATATAAGGCCTATGTTTGGTCTGTGGTTCATTCATACGCACACATGTGTACACATTCAGCAACCACCAACGAAAATGATTGCAACAATGGTGTGCCAATTCTGTACCTGCCTTGATTGTGTGTTGCGTAGGTAAAATATGAGACTGGTACACCATGTTGTCATCATATTCTGTTGAGCACTTAATAGTGTTGGATGCAGTTCAGAACCAAGTGTTGCCAAAAGCACACACTCGGCCAAAAAAAAAAGCCTGGTTGTATGTGTTTAAAATAGATATAGTGGGACGCCTCATGAAAATATTTTTGCATCTGCAAATATACGTTAATATGTCCAGTAAACACCCACCCCACCACCACCACCAGGGGGAAAAGAACCTGAAAACCTGAAGATGGAAGTTTCCCTTATCCAATCCAATCCAATCACCCTTGCGTATCATGTGGAAGATCATGACTATTACAAAATCTCGGCATTTTGTGCAATTTTGGTGACCTTTTTAGATTATTTCGGTACACCCAACGTATGCGGTATGTCTATGCATTTCAAAAAATCTTCCATTGGTTTGTATCTTGTAAGGTATTTGTATTCAAAAACATGGTCATTCGAACTATGACTGTAGCCGTCTGCTACCAGTTGTTCTGATAATTGCTTGTTAGTACTACCTTTTGGCTTGTTACTAAGCTTTTTCCTGTTTCTTATGTAGATGATGAGGGCTCTGAAGATGCAAATGCTACGGTAAATCTAATGTCCCTTAAATTTAGTTACTCAGAATTGTGAATGTACATATTTGCTTCTTGCTAAGCTTCGTCCTGTCTATTGCGGTGCAGTACGATGATGAAGAGAGCAGTGATGATGATGGACTACTTTGTGACTGCTTGCACTAAATATTTTCTTTCAAAAAAAAGAACTAAACCTAAATAATTGTGACATGCCACATGATCTACCTATCAATAGCTCATATGAACTTGTCTTTCTCCCACACTTGGTTTAATATGTCGTTCGTTGATGCTTGTTTGTCTGAAATACTAACATTTTCGGTCTGGTATTGTATGTCGAAGTGTCTCAATTTGATAACCTGGTCTTGGCCTGATTTGCTCTATTTCGTGCTCATGCTCGGTTGCAGATCTTCCAGATTTAGAGAAACTTCGAGGAAACTGAACAAGTTGTTACCATAACAAATAACAATCTCAGCCGAATCCGAATCATGCACAGTTTGCTGCAACTCGGCCAACTTCATCAACTACTCAGTTGTCACCAGATATAAGTTGGTGACTCTTGTAAATGCAATTATCTAACCTAAATTGGCACAAAGTATTAAGCTTTTGTTCCAATACTCTAGCACTATCATTGGTAGACTGATTAAGAAAAATAGAGTAGTTCTAGCAATTACAAGATCTTGGCTCCTCTCATTTTCGCCTACTCGCCTCCTCTCTCTCCACTATTTTCTGATTGTTTTTTGGATTCGACGTTAAATTTTGAAAGCAGCACTTCGGTACATTGTAGATTTGTAGACGTCATCAGAATATGTTCATATGAAAAATTACGTTACACTGACATCTGATAAAATATGTTCATATAAAAAATACTACTTTACACTGACTTCTGATAAAATTGGATCGATAAGATACTACTTTTTTCTCGGACACAACTTGTATTTGTGAAAAACAATTGCTAAAGCGCACGAGCATCTTTAACAATACGAAACAAGTAGGCGCAAGAAAAAGCTTCTCTCTCTTCTATTGAGAGTTCTATCACCTACTTTTACTTACTCCACTTCCTTTCAACCAACCTCTTTAAATTCTGTCATTCTCACCTTCCTCTTGTGGTCCTTCAAATCTATTTCTTTTTCTCATCTTTCCATTTCAATCTCAAACATGCCAGTAACAACAGAAAATTCTCATCTTACATCTAAAGGTCTCCCTTGTAGAAGGGGACCACGGTTTGTCCCACCTCCCCCTGATTCCTCTGGTACAGATCATCACTGGGATCTGACTATGATAGGTACGTTCGTGGACTCTCGCCAACTGACAAGAGATGAAGTCCAAAGGTTGGTAATTGCTAATTGGCACTCTGTGGGACACATAGTGGTTCATAAAATGGGTAGAAACTTCTTCTTTGTTTGTGACTGTCCTGCTGATCGTGATTACCTTTTAAAAAAACAAGTGGTTAACATCAAAGGTAGGTTACTTGTCCTACAAAAATGGTTCTATGCCATGGAGGATATCCATATTCCTATGGTGGATATGTGGGTTAAAATTCAAGGTGTGCCACTTATCCACATGAAGCCCCATATTGCTGAAGCGCTTGCTTCCCGTATAGGGCAGGTGTTGAAAGTTGAGATAATCGCTCCGATAATTCCTAAGAAGCCTTATCTCCGGGTTAAAGTCCGGCTGAATATTAGAGACTCATTAATTCCTGGATGTTACTTTGAGCATTATGATGAACGAAGCAAGTGGATCTTCTTCAGATATGAAAAAGTGTTTCAGTATTGTCAGAGGTGTGGACGAGTTGGTCATACCACACCCCATTGTCACGTCACTCCGCAACAAGCAGATGTGCTCATCCGTAAAAGATTGGAGCCGATTTCATTAGGTGGCTTGAATATTGTTTATGCAATTGGAGAAACGCCACAATTTACCAACAAAATTCGAGGACTCAAACGTTTGGAGGAAAATCTCACTACTATTTTGGAGTTTGATATGAGTGAATTGGAGGAATCAGATGATGTTAATAGCTCGGATGATGATGAAGATGATGATTATGATGAGCTGAGTCACTCTGATGAATCTGGTGGACCTCCTCCTGGGTTTGAGAGGCAAAAGCCTTTGGATCCGCATGTCACCAAAGGTAAAGGGCCTGTTCAGGGTCTAGCTGGAAATAGGTCCTCAAATCAAGCATCGTCTTCCCGATCTGCCACCCTGTGCAGCATGATCCTCAACAGCTCTTAAGAGGCAAACTGCAACAATCTGGACAAGCATTTCATGGTTCTTCTTTCCCTTACCATAATCATCAGCTGGGTAAGCCTTCAAACCCTACTCCTAATTTGCATGCTACAGGAACTAGGGTTTATGGGCAAAATGGTAATTTTTTCCATGCGTCATCGTATGATTTGTCATTTTCTGAGCATGAGGTTAATCCTTTGGGGCACACGGATTTTTCTCTTGCACCAAGGGCGGTTAATGTAGCATTGGGAAATCCTCCTTCCTTAGTTCCTATCCATCCTGGGCCTAGCAAACAGGTTATAATACCCCCTATAAAGCCTGCAGACATAGGGTTTAAATGCCACTGGGGAAAGATTTGTTCTAAGCTATCCTTTGGAGCCCGCGCTTTTGGTTGTTTCAATGCAAACCCCCATAAGGACACAACTACTCCAATTAATACGGCTGGGATTTTAGGAAGGGGCCCAAGCCCACTGCCTTTTCGCTCGACACCTGGGTCAGACTCCTCTTCATGGGGCTCAGCACGTGGATGGGCCACAACCTCACCATCTTTTTATTTGGGCCTCAGAACCCATGAGAGCTGGACCTCTAGCACAACTCTTTCTGAAATGGACTCGTTCACTGGTTATGGGCCTTCTGAATTAATGGATGACTCGATGGATCTGAGCCCTATATCAAGTGGGCTGGATTCATTAAGGTTGGGTCCAAATGATCGAATTCGCATATCTCCTCCACCGTTGTTGGATCCACTAGCTCCACCGGGCCTTCGTATGGAGGGATTTGTTGGTTGGGATCGATTTGAGACTGATCTTTCTGGATATGGACCAGACCTTAGTGAGGGCCCGACTCCAATGGATCGTAGCCCAGCTCATACACCAAATTCTGTTCTTTCTTATCATCCGCCATCTCCAGCATATTCATTTGACGAGTTTTATCCGGATTATGAAATCCTGTCAGACACCGATCGTTCAACGGGTATCTCCATCCCTGAGCAACCCCCTGTGGATATCCACCTGGGAACTGTTATGGTCATTGGTCCTGTAACTGTTCAGAAGCCACAAGAGATTCATGATGTGCAGTCTGAAGGGCCTGGCTGTCCTAGGAAAAGGGTGCGACAAGCCGATAAGGTATACCGCAAGAGGGAAATTTTCAAGAAGCGCAAGCTTAAGGGCGCCGCTTTTATTCAACCTATGATTTCCGTTGCTCGATCTTGGAAAAGGAAAGCAGTTACGGATGTGGAATTTGGTCAAACTCAATTTATAGTCTCCGATGAAGAACCGGGCGAGGAAGTTAACTCCTATGAGGTTATTGGAGCAGCTCAACCTACTAAACGCTCGAGGGTCCTTATAGGTGATCTTTATCCACAACTGGCTCACTTTTTCCCTTCCAATGATATTCAAGCCATTGTACTGGAAGCGGATATTTCAGCTGATGAGGACCGGGTTGGGGTGGCTGGCCCTTCACAGCCCCCCAGCGAAGAATGAAGATCCTAGCCTGGAATTGTAGGGGGCTCAACACCCTCGACGGGCCTACAATTCCATATATCGTTTGGCTAATCCGTCGTCACCATGTGAATATTCTCTTCCTTTCAGAAACTAAAGTCTCAGCCACTTTCATGAGAAAGCTAGCACGCTTGCTCAATTTTGCTCACTGGGCGGCTGTTGACTCGGAGGGTTTTAGTGGAGGGATTGTACTATTTTGGGATCCTAAAGTACAAGTCTCTATTTCCTTGCAATCTATGAACTTGTTTGCTTGTAATATAACTGATGAAGCTAGTAATGAATGGAGTAGTATTTTCCTGTATGGTCAGCCTGAATTTGAGCAGCGATCGAAACTGTGGGAAAAGATTTCAACAATAATTCTTACTCTATCCCATCATATTCTCATACTGGGAGATTTCAACCAATTAGAATATAATGCGGATGAACTGGGTGGTTCAAAACATATAAGGGGTAGGGAATTGTTTGCAAACTGGAGACTCAATCATGGGTTGATTGAGTTGCACACTTCAGGTCCTCCATTTACATGGACCTATAACAGAGAATACCCGCACACCATTTACGAAAGGCTAGATCGAGCCTATGCAACCTCAGTATGGTTGGATCAATTCTTCGATGCCATGGTGACAAATTTGCCCATTATTTGTTCCGATCATGGGCCAATATTGCTTGATACGTGCCCTGCAAGACAACAATCCAAAAGGCCATATAAACTGGATAATTGGTGCTTAGAATTTCCAGAAATAAAACATCTAATAACCCAGTTTTGGTCTACACAAAGGACAGGATCACCAATGTTTGTTGTTGCCCGTAAATTAGAATCTGTTAAGGTACAGATTCTAAGGTGGTGTCTCCAATATTCCCATAATCATTCTAAACTTTGGAATGATATTTCTAATGACATACTGGATACACAACAAAAACTTGATAGTAGCGCTTATAATTGCTCGGATCTGGTCAACCAAGAGCGCAACATTCGGGCAAATAAAACTCAATATCTACAATGCCAACTTGCTTACTGGCAACAGAGAGCGAAAGTAAAATGGGACGCTATTGGAGACTGCCATTCTCGGTTCTTCTTTCGTAAGGCCATCCATCGAGCCAAATCTCTACAGGTCTTGTCTTTAAGGACTCCAAATGGTAATTATGTCACAAATGTATCAGACATCAAGGATATGTTTTCCTCCTACTATAAGCAGTTATTTGGGAGTACTGCAGCATCCACTTCTACTCAGGATTGGCAGGATGTATTTGAAGGGTTTTCCACAAAATTACTCCCGGAGCATCTACAAAAATTGGAAGAACCTTTCACCCCAGAGGAAATAAAAGTAGCCATGTTTCAAATGGGACATAATAAATCCCCAGGGCCAGATGGTATCACTTCGGAGTTTTTTCAACAACACTGGGATATTGTCGGGGATGACGTTATCATCGCAATCAGCCACTTCTTTCAACATGGTTTCCTATTACAAGAATGGAATAGGACGTTCATCACTTTAATACCCAAGCTTGAGCATCCAGAATTGGTCACCCAATTCCGGCCTATAAGTTTATGTAACACCATTTACAAATGCATCTCATGCTGCTTGGTTAATCGTCTTAGGCCTTACTTACAGTTTATGGTGGGTGAGTATCAAAACGCATTCGTCCCGGGGTGGTAAATGGGGGATAATTGCCTAATTAGTCATGAGTTACTTCACTTCATCAAAAGACGTAGCAGCACACAGGAACAATACTTGGCACTCAAAGTAGATATGAATAAGGCATATGATCGTGTTTCATGGCCATTTTTAGAAGAAGTGCTCCACAGAGTTGGGTTTTCGGATCGTTGGTGTCACTGGATCTTACAATGTGTTAAGTCAGTGAAATATGCTGTGCTTATTAATGAGGAGCCTACAGACTTTTTCACTCCTCACTGTGGTCTAATGCAAGGTGATCCATTATCACCCTACTTATTCATCCTTTGTCTCGAAGTCTTATCTTCTCAATTGATCCATGCTCAGAATCAAGGTTTAATACATGGCATCAGAATTGCTCGTAGGGCTCCTATTATAACACACCTATTCTTTGCGGACGACTCTGTGTTTTTCCTCAAAGCAACCAAGGACAATTGTCACTATGCTAAATCTATCATTGAGTCCTTTTGTGGTGCCTCGGGCCAAATTGTAAGTGTGGAAAAATCATTTGTATTTTTCGGTCCTCATATTTCTCAGGAAGAGAAAGCAGAATTACGGCAAGAACTGGGTGTTACACACAAAGAAGATTTTGGTAAATATTTGGGTGCAACAATTGCCTGGGGTCACAACCGTACTTTAGTGTTTGCACCTTTACTGGAGAACATAATGAAAAAGCTTTCTCAATGGGATAATATGCATTTGTCACAGGCTGCTAAATTGATTCTCATCAACGCTGTGCTGGTGGCAACTGTAATGCATATTATGTCCATCTTTCTGGTTCCACATAATATATGTACAAAAATTGATGCTGCAATTTCTCGCTTCTGGTGGTCCTCTACAACAGAGCGCAAACCTATTCACTGGAAGTCCAAGGACCTTACATCTCAACCAAAGGGACAGGGTAGGTTGGGAATCAGAAGATTGGTGCCTTTCAATGAAGCCTTATTAGCAAGACAGGCTTGGCGGATTCATAATAACTCCAATCTACTACTCGCCAGAATCTATCTTGCCAAATACAAGGAATCTCCTATAACAGCAGCTATCAACAACCATAGCCACCTAGGGTGCACTTGGGGATGGAGAGGGCTTCAACGTGTTGCTCAGAAAATACTACCAGCCTACTGTATGCAAATTGGCAATGGACATCAGACCAGGATATTACAGGACAATTGGATAGGTAATGGGATTGTTAGCTTTCAAACCCAAACTCCTATGAACGAACCCCTTCCTGTAGTGGTTAGTGATTTAATTGATCCGAATCAACGGTGTTGGGATCTCACCAAAATTAGATCCCTCTTTGAACCATCAATCCAAGGGCGGATTCTCGCAATACCGCTTGTTACGACTGATAAACCTGATCATATTAGCTGGAACTGCACCAGATCAGGTATATACTCTGTCAAATCAGGGTATGCTTTCTTACACAACAACTCCCTGGCCTCAAATATACCTGATAAATGGGGACAAGCATTCTGGAAGAAAGTATGGGCACTTGATGTGTTACCGAGATGGAAGGTCTTCACTTGGAAGTTGTTTCAGGATGCTCTCCCGATTGGAATTAACTTCTTAAAACGACAGATGAACGTTGACAGACAATGTTCATTGTGTCTCAACCAAACGGAGACTTTGGATCATCTCTTTAGGACATGCCCCATCATCATGCGATTTTGGAAAAATGGAGAGTTGGGTATTAATGTGGACGCAAATCTGGAGACCCCATTTCACCAATGGGTATTCGATCTCTTTGGCTTTTTCTTCAAAAAAATGACTACCCACCCCAATCTCCTATACATGTTCTTAGCTGCGTTTTGGGCAATTTGGATACATAGAAATAATGTGATATTCAGAGGTTCTTCTCCTAATCCTCTCTTGCTGGTCCAATTATGGCATGAATTTATTGTGCAAGACGACCAAGCTCGGAATGTTCGGTTGATAAAGAGAAGCAAGGGTCCACCTGATGTCACTAGCTGTACTACAGAGCCTTTGGCCTTTATTTCTAGACAACCTATGAATCCTTCTACACACTTTGTTATAGATGGTGCTTGGAAAATATTGAAAGTTTGGCTGCCACCGCATGGGTTACCACAGGATTTGAAACTAATGGATCGACCTCTGGTGGCACTAAAGCACTACTGGCTCAATCAGCCTTGCAAACAGAGTGCTACGCTTGTCTTCACTGTATGCAATGGGCTGCAGATAACAACTTAAAGGCCATCACAGTTGCAACAGACTCTACCCTTCTTGTACAGTTCCTAAGACTTGATTTAGTTCCTAGTCTAGAGGTGCAAAGCCTTCTTTCCTGTATTTTATCTTTTGTATGCAAGTTTGAGTACTGTTGTGTTATTAAGGTTGATAGGTGTAGTGTTGCTGCTGCACACAAGTTAGCTCAACAGGTAAGGAAGCAGCAAATCTTTCCTTGTACTTTTTAATGCTGTTGTACTTTTGTCTCATTAATGGATGGACCTTTGTCAAAAAAAAAAAAAAAAAAAAAAAAAAAAAAAAAAAAAAAAAAAATTGCTAAAGCTGAGCATGAGAAACCAAAAGGACATATAATAACGGACGGATATGCTTTTTATTATTCCTCTATACATTGGAATATAAAGCCACAAATTGCTGCTAGAAAACCCATAACTACGTTTCCACCAACTCCGAGTGTGTTCATTTCACCATTTAGAATCCCATTTCATGCCGATTGTTCAGTTAAGATACTTTTGAGCGAACTGAATACACTCTCAATCTGACCACCCATAGTAAAATGGCATTTAGCCTTGCATAAATCCAGTACTTAATCCATTCACGCTAGCCTCACATAAATCCAGTAATTGATCCATTCACGCTAAGATCACCCTGTTAACTCATGTTAGCACTTCTTCAGGTGAAAACATGAACTACCGTCTAGTGGAAAAACCAGATACATTTTTGCATATGTTAAGTATAAAGTCAAAAAAGCGTACAAAATGCTTTTCAAGCCTTTATCTGTCACGAAAGAAACATCCCTACAGAACCAGCCCCACATAACTATACACATAAAACAGGAGTTGAAACAAAGGCATAGGCTATCATCTGACCTCTGCTGGGTCGTCTGTGATATGTACAGGAATGACAGGTATGGAGTCCCACCATTCTTTTAGTCGCCGGTTTCCTGTTTCATTTGCCATGACATTTCTTCCAACTCTTGACGTCATTGTAAAGAGATGCAATGTGGCGGCCATAATGACAAACTTCAACGGAACCACCATAAGGACCAGCGCTATTGTCACCATCAACATCATCACTGTATTTGCTTGCTGCCACAACCAAATCCAAGAATCAGGTTCTATGATTATATCAAACGAATAACTGCACACCGTTATTAAAGAAAGAAAATCTCAAAGGATGCATATTGCTACTCCCACCGCCCCATTTTGACACTGTTAAAACACCTCTTTTCTTGTCGTGTAGTCTAATGAGTGACGAATGAACCAAGAATTAAGGTTATTCGTATTTGAAGTTGCTTTTCTTTGTTCTCAAGATCTGACAATCTCAGTGGGATGGGGTGAGTAAAAAACAAGAGACATAGTGGCTACTCATACAGATTTATGTTGTCCATTGTCACTAGGATCATGGTTCAACTTCAAGTAGCTAAAGCTTTTTTTTTTTTTTTTTGAGGGGGGGGGGGTCGCGACAAGAGAGCTTTCTTTTGGCTGGGTGGGAGTGGCAATCTTCAAGCAAATAGGAAAACCTTTATTTTTAAATTTTAGGAAAAACATCTTAATATCCTTCTTTCTCAATTTTCTGTAGTCTCTTTTATTTCCACTACACCAAGATTAGCACCCATATCCATACAAAGCATCATTCGCGAGTACATCCCCACCTTCTGGGAAGGATTGAGATAAGTGTGGAATCATGTGCTAGGGGCTAGATTATCACTCCTACTCCATAACTAAAATACATAGTTGCTGCCAAATTTAAATGCAATTAAATCCAAGCAATCGCATCCTTGGATCTTATTGAAGAAAAGATCGTTTAACAAATATATAAATATACATAAAATTAAGCGCAAGAACATGGGTAATTTCATTAAGTACCTTAGGGGCCCTAGAGACGAATATGGAGTAGATCTTGAGTATCGCAATGTTGACCTGCTGTATCATGTCATGGGCAGTTCTCACCCCTTGCTGTGCGGACACAATGCTCTCCATAGCCGTCTGGTCTGATGCGGTGCACACCACTACCCTGTTATATTTGTTTCTGATCCTTCGTCGCCTAGCTTGTATCATATCAAACACAACCCATAACAAACCAACAGCCAGTGCCTTTCCAATCCACTCCCTACAATTTTAACCTGTTACTGAAACAGCAATGCCAAAGGATTGATATGCTAAATTGCCATGAAATTCAGTCGAACTTACTTATAGGCAACCAAGAGAATAGCAGCGATGACGTTGAAAGTAGCTCCGGGTCTTTCCCAATTAAGTATTTCTTGAAACCAAATCCAACCGCCTCTAAGCGGTTTCAGAAGCTCCTGTAAAAAGAGACTAATCGAATTAATTTATGTTCGTTACTGATATCAAAGAGTAGCTAAGATGGAGGTAAATCTTAAATTCAAGAATCAGGAAGCAGATATGTAGATTAGTTCTTAGTGTATCAGCAAGCCCCAAACCTCACACAAATACTGCCCTTAAATTTAACTAAATCATTTTTAAATGGTGTGGACTTTTAGGCATTCCCTGAGGACAAAACATTTAGGTTAAATCCGAAAGTAATTTACAGCACTTTGGCACACCCAAAATGCAATGAACAGACATCGAAGGTTGGAAGAAATGTTAGTTATCATACAAAACAAAACAAAATAGGAATATATTAAAAGGCAGTAATGATTAAGGTAAGAATATTGGGCACTAGGTGAGAAGCTCTATTACATTGATGAAAGGAAAAAGAAAAAGAAAGAGAGGAATAAAATGAAGAAAGGAGGAAGCTTCCACCATATCAATTTTATATTGAATCTAACTATGAATTTGCATTATCGAAAGGAAAAAAAAGAGAACGAGTAAGAATCCTGTAAGAAGTTTAGAAAAGGGCTCACCGCAAGTACAAGGGCACTGTCAGTAACCCCTTCTTCTTTCAAACCTTCAGTAGTGGCTTTTGCGCGCTGAATTACCTTCGCCTGTTCTCTAACCTCATCCACAGCACTGTTCAATGTTAAAAGACTATCATCTGGAGTAGTTGTTGAAAATTCCTTTGTTTCCGCCTTCGGCTCTTTCAACTCTCGGACGAGATCAAATTCACGAGGCATGTTAACACTCCTTAGAATCGAGCTTGCACTGCAACGATCTCCTGTATCAGTAAGCTTCAGAGTTCCTGCTAGCTCTTCCAGAACATAGTCCCCTTTGGGAAGCTCGTCGAATAATGTAAAGATCAAGAAGCTTCTCGGTAATGGAGGTGCCATTCTTAGCATTTCTCGGGCAGCATGGAGCCTTATGATGCCTAGTATTGTCCTTGCATGCATCTCCCACACTTGTGTTACGGATAACGACTCGTGTTTTGATAAGAACTGGTGCAGTAATATGATTTCCTTTGTTAAAGCAAGCCAGTGATCACGTCTCGTAGAACTTGTTACCTCTGGAAACTCTAGTATCACACCTTCTGTCCTATAAGTTCAGTTGCAAAACCTTCAATAAGTCATCTCACTTATAAGTTCATAACTTCGAGTTCTTCAAAGAAAGTGCATATATGTTGGTCAAGAGGATACACCATTGTAAATACGTTTTCAAAGGGGTTACCTCAAAGAAGTACCATATAAACCTTGGAGTCACTTAATTGTAATTAAGCTATACCTTAAGAGTACTCAGCAGAGAACTCCCTAATTTTCAAATTCTATACGTAATAACTTTTCCCCAAAGTGTGTGGTGCCTTTTATATGATTCACCAGAAGATCAACTTCGTTTCTATTCCAACATTTGAGAACTCACATTGCAGCTTTGGCCCTTTTACTGGCTTGCATACTATCAATAACACGAACAATTGACAGCAGCTCTGCTGATCGGGGCTCTCTTTCTATCTTTTATTTTGATAAAAATATAAATGTATTAATAAATTTATTTCGATAAAAATATAAATGTATTAATAAAGAATCAACCCAGTACAAGATAAGAGGACAAGTAGTACTCTGGGAAGGGAATCAATACAATAAACCCTATTAATCCCTCTGTACTTCTAACAAAGGAACTCCGGTGAAAACCCAAGTGCAAAAACCCTTAAAGTAGCTAAGTAAACCATCTTATCTCAAAGATCATCTGGTAAAAAATATATTCTAAATTATGATTTTCCGTTTCCGTCCAAAGACATTGGACCACAGGAAACATCACCCAACACCAGAGAATCTTCCCCCCCTCCTCAGTCCTCAGGCTCCAGCCTCGGTAACCCACCTCCTGAATCTTATTACACCTAACGAAATCATCAAGCCCTGGACATTCTAAATAAGGACTTATCATTATGACACTTCCTATTCCCCACCCACTTCCACTTTTTACCCTCATAATTAATGGAAGAGGCTTACTTTTGAAAAACAGGCTCCATCTCATTTTCTTCCACTCGTAAACCAGGTTAAGGGACACTCTAACATCAACTAATTTACCAGCAGGATTAACAAACTGCAACCCAAAGTTTTGGAAAAAGGCCTGTGGGTCCTGGTTGTCCCTCCCATGCCCAAGTGGTTTAAAAAGACCATGGTATTTACGAAAGCACCAGCCTCATTTTGGCATAAATTTAAATCTGAAGCTACATCATGCACATGGATCGGTAGCCTATATATTTGTACTTTGGGTTTGTACGAGTTGAATCTGTAAAGTTTTGGGCCACCCTTGTCTGTGAACTAAATTATGTTTTCAGTTCCTCTCCCATCCGAATATGGCTGTTGCTATTGCTGCATCATTGCAACACCATATTCCATCTTATCATCATACAAGCTAAGGCTTCAAACTTCTGCATTTAAAAACTACAAGTACATTCTATCTGGAGCGGAAACTGAACCTTCATCCAAGTATCCTAAGGTTATCCACCATATGTGAATTAAGCATATTCATAAGTGAACACAATCATTTTGGTTCAGACAATGCAAAGTATTACGTAGGCAGTAAATTCAGTGGTCTTACAGCTCTAAGGACTCGTATATCATGCCTTTGTCAAAAAGTGCAGCACCCCATGGACCAGTAGCAACCGGTTTAACGCTCTGCTCTGTCTTCTTTGAGAGGTCAATTTTCAGAGCATTTTCGTAAGTCACAGATCCTGAAGCCTCAAAGTAGAGGGCATAGTTCGTAAGTGTAAGCCTACCTAAACCAACAGTAGACGCAGTGAGAACATCTACAATTTATTTTACTTATCAGATGATTAGTTGAAGATAAATCATCAATTAACATAATCTGAGGAGGATAACCACTTGACAAACCTGGCCAGCTTTCACTACCAATATGGCGGACTACTCGCTGACTGCTTGCAGTTCCCTCAACATGTAATATAAATTCATCATCTGCAAGTTCGACTCCATTTGGTGTTTCTTGCTTTTGCAGATGTTTTATGCACCTAAACATATTCAACCAACAAAATTGGAAAAGAAAAACAAATATTGGAGATGAGCACTTGAAACAAGGAAAAAATTAGTGTCCCATATAACACCTAGAATATTATATAACAATTTAATCCTACCAACCCCCCCCCCCCCACACACACACACACAAAAAAAAACACACTATGATCATCGTTTGAAACACCAAAATGTCACTGCTTATGAATCGTAATAATTTGGCATGCGTTGTTTAATTAACCTCAAATTCTATACTCAATAGTTTTTCTCAATGGAATTTAGATCAAAGCAAGTTAAATTCTCACTTGTCAATTTCCTTGAGATACTTATCATAGGCTGGATAATGGAGGAGGTTTGCTGTAGGCGCTGTAAGATTTTCAAAGGTGAATTTACTGTTAGTGACATCTCCAGACAATGGGAGCATTGACGCCAACCACACAAAAGCATCTTGCTCAACACCTGGTCCATGGTCAACCTAACATCACAATGTCAATCATTTAACTGCTGTTACTACTTCAGGATAGTTATACATAGCTCTTCTCTGTAAATTAGTTGTTTCTTGCACTGAAGGAATCAGCCAAATGTTCTAATAATATTGGCAATGTAATCAACAATCTAATGCTTTGTGAAGTGAAGATGTGGATTAAGAAATCTCTTACTAGTAGCGGCATGATGTCAGAATAGAATAACGACACATCCTCGTGTGCTGGAGTCACTTTAAGTGGCAACTTCTTATCTTCCTTCTCTTTACCTATGCATTCCTGAAAATCAACAAGAGTATAAGATTTCAGTTTTGCAGCTCCAATGGAAAAAGACTTGAAGACGTCTTCACAACTGTATGCAAACTGCTCATAACTAAAGTGTTTCCATAAATGCATTCTTTTTTGTGTTCTGAAACGTATGTCTGTGAACATTACCAGCGCAGAAAATCTCACTCTCGGAATAGAAGAAGTCATGTACACAATAGCTTTCTCAGTAATGCTACTTGGAATCAGATCAAGTGTGTGCATTATAGTTGGGTGTCAAAAGCTTAGGTGTAGGTTAATCTGGGTTATGTCTGAATAACATAGCCTTTTGTCTACTAGTTCTGATGATTAGAACCTAATGTTTGCGTGGAGACAACCCTCTGACATACGACACTTTGATATAAGACAAATTCAAAGAGGAAAAATATATAATCAGAATCTCCAAAAATATACATTTTTGATCACATGACACGTAACACTATACATGGCCCTATGCACACAATGTGTTAACACTGAAGATATGAAATACTCCAAGGTCCCTGTCTGTAATTACAAAATATCATTATAGTAGTCTCTAATAACATTGCCCATCAAAGGATCGGAGCACAGGTTGAATTATAGTAGTAATAACGAACATTGAATTGATGACAACTGTACCATGTAGGATTCTTCATCAGTAGAGCTAGGCATCTGCCAAGCTAGCATCATGTCGAATGTGAAGCGGGTAAAAGAACTATCACTAATAGATTCTTCTATCTCGAAAAGCCTTTGTCTTAAAGCCTTTGAACAGGAATACTCCACTAACTTTCTTGAATAAGAACCCATCTCAGGATTCCATGCAATCTTGAAGTCGTCCACTAATGCATCAACTGAGGTGTCTAATCTCCTGGCAAAAAAAAAAAAAAAAAAACAACCATTAATTTAAACTTAGGAGAGGATATATAGTACATGCTCAACATTTCATTTGATTTTGATTTTGATTTTCATTCAATTAACTTTGATTTATGATACTAACATCCAATTCATTCCTTGAGTCTTGTACATTTTAGATGTCATTTATTTATTTATGTCAATCAATTCATCATCTAAATTAAAAGAGAAGAAAATTAAATCTCATCCAACCAAACCAGCAGGGGCAAATGGCACATAAAGTAGGGATGTAAATGAGGCGAGCAGAGTCAGTAGTATATATTGTGAATTCATTCATATTCAAAAAAGTGATTAAATGAGGAATAATAATTTATGGAGAGAAGGAACATACAGTGCACAGCGGTTGAGGACAGCATTGGCAGTAGTAGAAAGATGCTTCAAATTCATCATCATCATATCCAATCTTCTTCTGGAACTTCAATTCTGAATTAATTAATTAATTAAGGGCAAATGTATGTAATCAAGTGATGTGATGAGAGAGAAGAGAAAGAGAAAGCGTTAAGGATGGAGATAGGAGATCGGAGAATGGAGAATGGAGATGGAGATGGAGGTCGATCGGTTTGTTTTTGTTTTTGGAGGGACACTCACACTCACACTCACACTCCGTGGTCACTGGTCACGTGGCAACGAAGGCGGGAATTTCGCTCGCTTCGGTTGCCACGTGCTGTCCATGCAACTCACTCCACTCTCTCTCTCTCCCTCCCTCCCACAGGCACACTCTCACTGCTCGGTTGATAAATAAATAAATAAAATAAAATAAAATAAAATAAAGAAAATGAAAATGAAAATTTCCAAGACAGTAAATATGAGAGAGAGGAGAGAGAATTGTAAGTAAAGTAAATGCAATTAGCTACACTTATTATTGACTGCCATCAGCCCCATCACCGGCTCACCGCCACCGCCATCGCTGGTCACAACAAGACAAGGCCCACCCACAACACACCACCGCCAGTGTGCCGCCACCGACCACCATCATCACCGTCGTCCATCACCATGGCCTCCCACCGCGCCGGCCACTAATTGCACTATAATCAACCATCACTGTCGCCCACTTTCGATCCCCACTAATTCTTGTGTACAACCGTCTAACTATTAGACGACCGAATATAATGGTGACTTTTCGTAATTTATGGGCTACTTTTAGCCATATATATATATATAGATTCAGGTTCAGGTGTGAACTAAACTTATATGCGAACTGTGTGAACTTGAAATCTAGGCCATTCAATTC
>BSSO01002531.1:0-19039 GCA_030267885.1 Mesembryanthemum crystallinum | reverse complement strand
TGAGAAATTGAATGAAATGTCAGGTTGAGAATTTCATTGCATTTTCTACTCAAATTGACACTTCATCATCAGTTTTGCACTTGCATATTTTGTTTGCAACTGCAATTCCTCTTTAATAAGAACTACCATCACCATGTGAATTCATGAGAAAGAGCGAGAATTGATGACGAGTGAGTCATTATAGGAGAAAGGGTTCCAACCATTTTTGATGTAGTTAAGGTGCATATCTAGCATTGGATAACTCTTACCAATAACGAACGTTTTTTTCATCCATTATCCATACTTCATGGGTACCATGGAAAATACTTGGAAAGTACAGGGGTACCACATAAATTAATATAAAGTTTAGGGGTACTACAAATAATCTTCTTACAAAAACATAATTCAAAAGTAACCGTTATTTGTAATGTTCATAATATAGGTGGGGGCAAAATTGGAATTTTTAGAAAAAAAATTCAAATTTTAACGGAAAGTTACCATTTTGACAGAATTCAAAGTACAGGGGTACCATATGAAGGTTTTCAAAGTTTTGGGCATGCTGTGAATTTCGCCTAAGTTCAGGGGTACCACGTGAAATCTCCCTATTATTATTATTAACTGACCCGCCCGATTTTAGGGTTTTGACAAAGATTTCATGACCCGAAACCCAAATTGACATGGACCTGATTGACCCGAAAATTTTAGGTCAAACCCCACGCATTCATGGTCGACCCAATTGATTAGCCGATCACTATAGATTCATACATATCTCCAACCACTTCAGCTATCTTTATTTAGTTTATGCATTCAGAATCTCTCTAGATCCACAATTATATTTCAAGTGATCGATCAATCATCTATTCATCCAAAATCTAGTTTAGTGTTTAAAAATAGACATCGAGTAATAGTCATTGGTTTCTAGATAAAGTATTAATTATCTGGTCGAGTGATTTCTCCAACCACTTCAAGCTATCTTTATTTAGTTTTATAACATTCAAAATCTCTCTAGATGTATAAGTGTATTTCAAGTGACTGCTCAGTCACCTATTCATCAAAAGTCTATTTTGGTTTTTAAAAACTAACCTCGAGTAATAGTCATTGGCCTCTAGATAAAGTATTAATTGACTGGTTAAGTGATTTCAAACTCATTTTGATATGGGTCTGTAAAACTATATGGCGAGTTTGAATCCTCATTTCCCCATACAATAACATAATCACCTCCAACTTTTATAAACTATACTCATCCTGGGTACACAATATATTTCTAAATCTAGACAAGTCTTTGGTGTGACTTCTCACTCCTAAGGAAAGAGGGGAGGTACTAAAAGTGGCTAACGTTGTTGGAATACCAGCCACAATCTAGATATACTTTTTTTAATTTTTGAACTCCAATAAAATATGACAAGTCTTCTTCTTCTTCTTCTTCCAAAAACCAAAACCCAGCAACGAACTCCATTCCTCTGCCACCATACCATTTAGCCATGGGAACCGTGCTGGATTCCCATTTCTTAGCCCTCACTGCCATTGTCACTGTAAGCCCTCTCCTTGCATTTCTCTCTCCTCTCGAATTTCTCGCTCTCAATTTCCTGTTTGAGTACTTGTGATTTCTTTTTATCTTTTAGTAATTTTTTGGGCTTGTTTTATTTTATTTTGTATGTAGGGGGGTTATCAGTTGCTGTTCTTTATAATCACAGCTCTTCTCAAGTTTGATAAAGTCACCGACTTTGCTGGTAAGGTTTTCTATTTCCATGCTTAATTCTACAAATTTTGGTGCTTTGGATGGATTACTCATTGCCCAAAATTGGTTCTTTTTTTCTTTTTTTTTTTTTTTTTTTTTGTCAGTGAAACTAAATCTAATGTATTATAAAATGGCAAGCAATATGATAATTTGCTTGAGATATAGCCACAATTCTTCACTGTAAATCAATATGAAATTGTTTAGAACGCAATGTATTTCAGACTATGGTTAGGGAAACTCTGTTATGTGATTGAATGAAGAGCACACTGTCACACACGAAACACGACATCGGGAGATATTGAGAATTATCATGTGTTTACAAGTGATATGATCCTCGAACGAACAACAAGGGTAGGTTGAGTAGATTAGGGCCTTAATAGAGTTTGGAATTAGCCCATTTTAGGACTTCCAAGGAAGTGTTTCATTTTAAGACTTTTGGTGACTCAAGGAGCTATAGCAGAATCCAACCTTACCCTTTATGACCCCAACCTCGAATGCAATATAGACTGGTATTGGAGATACTAAGGTCATATAGGGTGTCAAATGATCCAATGGTTGACCCCTTAGCATAATATCAAATGTTATATTTCAGACCCCATCTTGATAATAAATCAAGACTTATCCCTTGCAATTGGCAATCTTAGGATGTTACCCTTTAGTTTTGCGTTGCAGGACTCTTGGTGTCCTAGGGAGTTATAATAGAGCTTAACCACACCCTTTAAGCCCCCAAATTTACCTCAATGCCTCATGTATGGCATTGTTTTTGCGCTCGATCAAATATTGGATAACAAATAAAAAGGTCTGGTTTTGGAGTTACCTAGGACACATAAGGTGTTCTGGGGTCACCAAATGACCCAAATTGCCCAATGATTAAACCTATGACAAAATTTCAGGTTTTCATCCCATTTTACTTTTGAGCTTTAGGATATTTGATGATTTAGGGGTTCATAATGCACCATATATCAGACCATCTAGGTATAAAGTCCAGCGTCATGCCTCATTTATGGCAAAATTTTCCAATTAGATCAAATATCGGATAGTGAGGAAAATGGATTGGTGCTGAAAGTCATGGAGTATATGGAGATCACCAAATGACCTAATGATTAGCCATTTCAAAAGATATCAGTTTTACAACACGGGCTTGATCAACACTATGACTATGGGCATAATAGCCTTTAGAATTGCTCCGTGCAGACGTGTTCCCCTTTTGCGTTTTGGAACTTTTGGTGATTGAACAAGTTATAGTGGTCATCAATTGTACCTCTACGGCCCTAAATACACTTCCATAGCCACATTTATGACATAAATTTCACTCTCAATCAAATATCGAATATCCAAAAAACAAACTGTTGTTAGAGATACCAAGGACTATGAGTCGTCTCATGTCACCTAATGCCCCATGGGTTGACCCAATCACATAATATCAAGCCTTGAACCCATTCGCGTTTGATCAGATTCCATAACTTATAAACTTTGGAATTGTTCCATTCCGTTACGTCCCTAAAGCCCACTATATTTTTGCGGTTTAGGACTTTTGATGATCTATGCAGTCACAATAGCCCTCAAATCCACCCTTTATGGTCCCAATTTCACTGCCATGCCTCATTTACGTCGTAACTTTTCTGCTCGGTCAAATTTTTAGATAGCGTTGAAAGCGGATTGGTATCGGATATAATGGGACTTATGGAGTATACTGAGGTCACCAAATGACCCGAAGGATTCACCCCATGACAAAGTACGGGGCCATCAATCCAGGACATGTTTGATTAATATTTGTGACTAACAATCTTTGGAATTGGCTGAACTTGTGAATTTCCCATGACCGGTCTTATTTTTGTGTTTGAGGACTTTTGGTGCAACTCGACCCACTCTTTATGGCTCCAAATTCACTTTTATGCCTCATTTGTGGGATAGTTTTCACTGTGTCAAATATGAAGTCTTTTGAATTAACCCATCTCAAGACTTCCCAGGACCCGTTTTATGTTTGTCTTTTAGTACTTTTGTTGACCTAGAGTATTATAATGGACCCAACCCCATCCTTTATGGCCCCAAATTCATGTAAACACCTCATTCTGACATAGTTTTCACGCTCATTCCAATATCAAGTAGAGAGGAAAATGAAAGGTAATGGGAACTAAAGGGTATCACAAGATCACCCACATGAACCAAAGGTCGATAACTGACAAAATATCAGGATTTTAACCGTTTTCAACCCAAGACCCATCTGGTTGACTTACTGTGCCAATTGACTCTTAATCTTCACTTGATTGTACAACTAAGGATTTTCTCACCGCTGAAAAGTTGGGTCAAAGTAGTTATTGCAAATTACCTGTGTAGTCCGAATTCATGCGATGCCATGCCCAAAGTTCCAAGTCATGGGCATAACGAAAGATTTCATATTAGACATTTGCTGAAAAAAGGCCTTCGATGGAAACTAGGTAATGGGAAGTCCATCAAATTTTGGCTTGACAACTTGGTGCCTGAAGACCCCAATAGTTGACGAGCTTGCTATGCCCATTGACTCTATCCTTACCTGATAAATAGTTAGTAATTTTCTCACCGCTAAAAAACCTAGGATGAAGCTAAGCTTCGCTTTGTCTTACCAAGCCATGTGTCAGTGTAATATGTAGCATCCCACTCCCTTCCCATGATATGGAGGATGGACTCTGTTCAGGACGCACTAGGGATGGCATCTTCTCCTCCAAGTTGACTACCTGGCTAGCTGATGGTATCTATGACAATGATGGCCCTAATTGGCTATGGAGGCTAGATATCAACCCAATGTTCAACCCGCTTTGTAATGGTAGTGTGGAGGATATTGATCACCTGTTCTTTCAATGCCCATCCCTGGTGCAGTCTGGCAGAGTCTGCAATATTATGAAATGGACTCATAAGTCTTTCATGGATGGAGGACACTCTCAGACATTGTTAATAAAATTACTTTCTTTTTATGGAGCACTTGGATAAAGTGGGGGAAATAAAGGTTTTTCAGGAAACCAATTTCAATGTTATAGGGTGCTGTCTAAGAGACAGATGTTACACCGAATGGACAACAAGGGATCAACTGACTTTCTTCTCCTCCCCTTCTTCAAAGGCCTCTCAGGCTATGAGCTGTCCTATTATACGGCAATTTGTCTACTGGACCACTCTAGAACCTGGATATGTAAAAATCAATTTTGATAGCTTCTGCAGAGGCCATGAGGTGGCTGCTGGATATGTTATTGAAAATGAAGGTAGATGCCGTGCAAAAGTAACTTCTTAAGGGATACTTCTGTGTTCTTGTCAATTAAGCTATTGTGCTTCGTGATGGTGTCCAAAATGTGTATGAGCTGGGGTATAGGAAGATACATGTGGAAGGTGAGAACTCAGTTTGTTATCCAAGCATTATGAGGTGAATGTCGTTCCTTGGCAGTTTCATATGCTTATTCGTGATGCTTGGAGTTTTCTTTCTCAATGTAATCCTGTCCCAGTGAACCATGTTTATCATGACGGCAATAGAACTTCCGTTGAGATCGCATCCTTAGGTCATGTGATCAAGCTTAATCTTTTTTTTGGACAGATTGCATTTGATGATATTCTTTGCTTTGATTATTAGGGGTACGCCAAAGAAAGGATGGCCTCCTAACCATCTTTTTTTTACTTACCTCTCTAAAGCAACAATATATGTTTAATTTCTTTTAGTGGGATTATACCTCTGTTTCATCCGAGCTCATAGCGCTTCATTAAACTGTGTTTGTTTACCTCATCCTCTGCCTTTCCTTCGTTATTTCAATTCTTGCCAACTCTTTTCACAATTATTGGGGAAGAAATTTGTTCAAATGAGAAATAATGTCCTTTTGTATGCTTAGAGGCAACTCTTTCTATTCTTCTTGTGTAACTTCTCAGTAGGCGCCATCTTTTCAGCTCTATACTGCCACTTGTTTACTAAAGGGAACACTTATGCCTGTTTCAGGAAGCACAAATTTTATCATTATTGCTGTACTGACTCTAGTTGTCAAAGGTTCATGGCATTTTAGGCAGGTAAATTTTGTTCCTTCATAGATACTCTATTTAATTCTGTCTGCAGTTCATATGGTTGTTGGTTTTTATTTGCTTCTAAATCATTTTTTTTTTTCTTTTTATCTTGCTTTTGTCATTGTTTCTGTATTATGATATTTATCTTTTGATTTCTTCTGATTTTATTCTGGACCCTTCGTTTTAATCTCCATTTTCCAGGTAGTTTTGACTTCACTTGTGCTGCTGTGGGGTCTTCGTCTTGGGTTGTTTCTTTTAATGAGGTATGAGGCAATATGTTGTTGCTGGTTGGAATCTTTGACGGAGGATATATATTTGGCTGGATGAATGGGCTTGTGTTCTTGGTCCATGCTTGGCCTTTTGTTTCTATGAGCCTATGCATATGATCGTGGATATAAGTCTCTTTGTCACAGGACATAGTATAGTAAAGCTTTAGAAAGCTCTCTTCATGAAGAGATATGATTCCAATATGTTCCAACAGAGCAAGATTTAGAGTTTTAATAGATCATATAGGAATGGATACTTCTCGATACTTCTGTTTGATTTGTTGCAGCTTCTTATCAGGATTTTGCAATGGGGAGAGGACCGGCGTTTTGATGAAATGAGGGAAAATTTGGGAAAACTGATTGTATTCTGGATCTTTCAGGTCTTGTAACTTGCCTTATTAATGTGTGAATATTAGCTTTGAGCCTTATTCAATGTTGATCATATTTTGGGTGTCCATGTTGAAAGAATCTACAATTCATTATCTATTCTTCTCAAAATGGTGGCAGGCTGTGTGGGTATGGACTGTGAGCCTCCCTGTGACAGTTGTCAATGCCAGTGATCGATATCCATCTCTTCGAGCAGTGGACATAATTGGGTGGATTATGTGGACTATAGGTTTTTTAGTTGAAGCTATAGCTGATCAGCAGAAACTTTCATTCAAAAACTCTCCAGAAAACAGAGGGAAGTGGTGCAATATTGGACTTTGGAGCTACACTCGTCATCCAAACTACTTTGGAGAGGTTAGTGTTGCTTTCCATGCAAAATATCTGTGTGAACCGCCTCTCATTCTTATAAAGCATAAGTCATCTGGGTACTTTGAAGCTTCAAGCCACTTATTCAATGTTGGTAACATCTTGATAATGTGCATGTGGAATATATGAAAGAGGTCTTAAAAAGCAACAGGAACTTATACAGCTTGTGGAACTCAAAGTATTTGTTTCACAATCAGAATTTGAGTGGATCTACTTTGAGTTATGACTTCTTGATGCTAATAATGGTAACTGTAATGCAAATTGGGCAGTAGCAAAGCCAGTAATATGGTGAGTTCACAGCTGCGGTTTTTTCAATCACCTCTACAGCTTTTGGTAAAGTATTTGTATAATGAAGAAGTTGAACGGTATGAAAACATTAAGTTTGAATGACCTTTAGATAATGGTCTTTGTCGAAGCATCATTATGATTTAGCTACAAATTCTGCCTTTTGTTTTGCTTTCTCTCTTTCATTCTGCTGTATTTCCTCCTTACTGGTCTTGATCACAGTAGCAAGTAGGGAATACATGGTGTCATAGCTTTAGGTGGTCATCATCATAGCTAAAACCTGAGCAGAGTCAAAGAGTATTAGAGAAGACCTAAGAGGATGGGTTAAGCTTAAACTTGAGTACGAACTTGAAAACTTGTCGACACACATTTTATTCAGAGCGTCCTTTCAAGGACATTTATCGCTATATAACTTTTTCTTAACAGAGTTACTTTTTAATGCTTGCTCAGATTTTTCTTTGGTGGGGGATTTTTGTGGCCTCAACACCAGTTCTACGCGGTGCAGAGTGGCTTGTAGTTTTCGGTCCAGTCTTCCTCACATTGCTTCTTCTTTTTGTCAGTGGAATACCACTGCTTGAGGTTGGCTTTTAGTCTTTTATTAGGTACATTATTCAGTTTATCATTTATCAGAGGCTTACATTATATGCTTACAGGATTCGGCCGATAAGAAATATGGCAATGTGGCTAACTACAGAGTGTACAAGAAAGTTACCAGGTTCTGTTGATCTTTCTCTTCTTTTTCAATGCTTTGAAAATGATGTTCTACTCTCTCTCCATACATGACCATTCTTTTTACTTTGCTGTTTTAGTTCAAAGCTTACCATAACCTTTTTTCGTAGAGTTGGTGCTTGTTTTTTTGGTAAAAAGAAGATACCTTGAATGCCTATTTGAATTATTGAGTTCTTTTGTTGATTTCAATTCTAAATAAAGATAATTCTTCACTGGAATGAAGAGCAAAGATAGCTTTCTGTTTTTTTTTTTTTTTTTTTTTTTCTCTCTTCCTGCTTTCTGTTTTGTAAACTTTAAAAGCCAAACTAAGAACAGCCTTTCAAGAGGGTTATTATTAGATTTGTGACTAACTAATGAGAGATTGAAAGCTAAGAAACAAAAAGATATGTGACTTATGTTTGGTAGCAACTGTTCCAGCCCTCTCATCCCACTGCCACCAGCAATATATGGACGTCTGCCATTGTGGTTCAAAAAGACTTTCCTGTTCGAGTTTCCTTTGTACAGCAAAAATCTTACTCCGGAGAGTTATCTGGTAAGGCTCAATCTAAAGTTGATTTAGAGCATTTGCTTCAATCTTTGTTTTCTCTTCTCTCTGCGCTCTTGGTTTATTTTCGTTTCCTTAATTTTGATGCCAAACTTTGCTTCGAGTCACATGCCATATAAGTTGGTTTCTCTGGGCTTCTTCATAACTCTATTTATTATCACAGTGTTCTCTTGGCTAAACCATATTATTGATTCAAAAATTTTTGCTATGTAGTATATATTAATGTGCATGAAGCATTGCTTACGGCCTACCTATGCAAGTGATATTGGCTTTCACCCGAAAAGCTATGAAAATTAGTTTGACGCTTGCGATGCTAGAACTTGTTGGGGGGCTGTGGTATTTTTGGCTGATATCAAATGATATGTCCACTCCATCCAAAGGAAGAATCTCACTTCTGAGTTCTGATGGATGTGAGTCCTAAGAAAAATTGTCGAAAGAGGATTAGTTTGAGATAGTGAAAGTACCTACAAGCTCTTGCCATAAGTGTAAAGTGGACAGTTACTTTGGGACTTTTTGTTGGAGATCTGGACATCTATTTTGGTACCAAGCGAATCCTCGTCGCTATTAAGCCCAGTGAATTTGCATTGACGCTGAGATTTCAAAGTCACGTTCATTTCTCTGTTTAGCCTTTCTATCTAGTATACTTATACTCCCTCTGATAAATCCTTCGTCTTGTTTAATTTAATGTCTTGCATAGATTGATATAATACATTTCTGCTCTTCAAGTGTATTGTGATTTGAAATATTCTGTGTCTATTGCAAGGAATAGGACAAACCATCGAAAAGGGAATGATGAGCTGAAAATGAACTAACGAGGAGCAATCATGCTATTGAAGTAATTTTGACAAAGATTTGTACATGGATGATATATGCTCTAGTAGGCTTTCAATGTATGCAATGTATTGTATCTTGTGAACATATCCATATTCTTTTTGGATAAGTACACTGTAAAAGCTTTGTAAGTTGTGATGGCTGATGTTACTGCGAAATACCCTGTTTCCAGAATCTAGACCTCAAGCTAATTGGTAGTCATTGGATTTATGGTGGCAGTACAAGGTTTCATGCATTTTTACATGTTGTAACGAAGCACCATAAATGTTCGAGGTTAGATGCAGTGGTGCAGGCAAATACAGTGGTTTGATGGTATTTGGATGCGTTTCAGGTTATGTGATTCAGACTTCAGGATTCAGAGTGACTGATCCTGGTGCTGAAGATTAGTAAACCTTGAAACTTCCTGCAACCATATGTGAATTGTGTATGAAGTTGTTCCACTGTTTTGATAATATTAAGGTTGCTGCTTGAAATGGATTCTAGTAGCTAGAAGAATTGGACTGGTAAAGTCCAAGGTCATCTCATGTTTTTATTCAAAGGATGGGAAATGCACAAAGGAGATGCCATATATGGCTAACTAAGTCTTGGTCTAGTGGTTAAAACTTTAAAAGTAGATATTGGGCACATATAGATGGGAATTCAATAAAGTAACGTATTCACTTTAAAAGTTTAAGCTAATAGATGGTGGCCAAATCTTTGATTTCATGTCCTATTATGCTCCTTCACACGAGAGGTCTTTAGGCTTTGAAGTGTTAACCAATGCATAGGTTTTGAACTTGGGGCCTGTTTGTTTCTTATTTCTCTAATACATGTAACAAAATTTATTCAACCAAATGCTTAACCTAGTGAGTGAGACATAAGGGGATGAAGTCAGAGGTTAACATGAATAGTGGTCAATAACAAAAAGAAAAAATGACAAATTAGTAAAATAAATATGTTTTCTTTATAATTTCATGCTTAAAGTATAGATCTTAGAAGGGGTTACGACCTATCCAAACCCCTTAATAAGTTAATCTCTCAAGTGTACACTAGATTTTATGTTACATTAATTATAATTTAAATTCGTTAATAAATTTCGTCCTAACTTTACCATTTAAGCTAGCTCATGTCTATGTGTGAGCAAAGTACATTTGTCAAACGAGTATTACTATGTGAAATCCAGAAACGCTCAATGGGTTAGGAGTATATTGAATTGTTCGTCAAACTTAGCTATTAGCTGTTCTGATAGTTGTAATTTGTTAATTGTTTTAATAGCTGATGTTTCGTAACTGTTAAAAAAAAAAAAATGATGGATGTTTGATAACATTAGTTGTTGAGGTTAGCATAAAATTGTGTGAATTATTGAAAAAATCGACCCAACCACTAACAGTAAGCTCAACGTTAATCTAGTTACTTCTGATACATTCCCCAACCACTAACCACTATGCTGGAACTCTACTTCAATAAACACTCAAAATTGTATCGGTAGTATTATACCTAGTCAAATTACTGAACCCTATTCTAAACTTTGTTTTTGGACACAATCATTGTCTCCCAAACATAAATATGAGAATCTACAATTTGTCTAAGTAATGCTAGGGCTATGTTTTGCAAAATGAGCTGATATTTGTAACAGTTTCATAAAAGAGGGAAAGAAAACAATAGAAAACAGTTAAAAGATGTTATGAAATGGCAATAAGATAGTTGTTTTACGAGTTGTACTTGAAAGCTTGTAAGGGTAGTTTTCCAAAACAAGTTGTAACTGAAACTGTAATTTAAGAATAATCTGACAAGCTAATTGGTTGTTGAAAGTAACACGGATAGCTGAAAATTGAAAGATTAAAGCTTGAAACTAGCCAATTTTGCCAAACATAGCCTAGATCCATAACTGTGATGGATAAGAATTGTTCACAACATGCGGATCCACACATCTTAGTACTTAAAAGGAGATATCTATAACTCACAACAGGACAGATATTACTCCGTATAACCATCTATTATAAATATTTTTGATATATAATCGTTACGTATCTAGCATTACCCATCCCTGTTGACCCTTGAAGCTGTAGCTCTTTCTTAAAATTAAAAGGAATAAAATATACAATTGGAAAATTTGATACCAATAATCCAACATTTGGGCGCTCCAACAAAAATAATCCCACATTTAGAAATTGACAAAAATAATTCCACATTTACCTCTGTCCCACAATAATGGGTTAAGTGACATCTTTGTTAACTCCCAATTGCGAAAGTAATGACTGTGGTAGGGATTTGTTACTAATGTCATTGAACGGTTTACTTCTTAACCCCTGCCACATCATCAATTTCATAACTTGAAGTTAACAAAGATGTCACTTAACCCATTATTATGGGACAAAGGTAAATATGGGATTATTCTTGTCAATTTCTGAATGTGTGATTATTTTTATTGGACCGCTCAAAAATTAAATTATTAGCATCAAATTTTCCAATATAATAATAAATAGTATAGTATACACATATTGTGATTTTGATTGATGGAGGAAAGTTGGAGCTTAATAGCGACAATAGAAAATGGGCCTCCAATCTCCACGCGCATTGAACAAACGACGGAAGGCAAGAGAAGTGCAGTGTTGCATTTGATTTGAGTCAACGCCTTCAGCCCTAAGCAAATTAAAGCTACAAAGAAGAATCAATGCTTTTTCCAAAGTAAGACCGGACAATTTTGCTCTTCTAAGCTTTTTCTATTTTTATGTTTATGTGGCTTGAACCTATGATCCTCCTTTTCTTTTTTCTTTTTTCTTTTTTTTTCTACTTTGACGAAAGTCTCAATGTCAACCCCATCATCCTAACGTCTACTGAGTGGACTCTTTTATTATGTTCTTAATACCAAAGGTACATTTTTCTTCATGACAAAATATTGTACTAGGAAATAGCATTAGGTAGACAACCTCTTTATGCATAGGCCAAAGTCAATGAGAATTCAATGTCTCCTCTTTCATACTTTAGACTCAAGGCTAATAAGAGTTTGATTTCGGTTTTGATGTGTGTATGAACTTTTTTGACTTTATTTTCTGACATTTTACTAAATTTAAATTTAAATTTAAAGTTTGAGTGATCTGAGATAAACATTAATTAATAGATCATAATGTATGTAGGATATTAATTAGATGAAAGTTTCACTATTATAGAGTTATCATGCATGCAAGATAAATTATTTAGGATTGAATATGGGAGTGTATTAGATCTACAAACCTTCCACTATTCATATAATTTCTTAACATAAACCTAGCATATACATAAACATAAGATATACATAAATTTGAGTGTGGTGACCACAAACAATTGACTTAAGGGGAAAAAAACAAAAACAAATCATAAAAATCACATACACTATAGTCCACAGGAAATGGTAGTATTAAACAAGTGTTTAGATCCTTGGGTCCATGAACAGATTTGGTTTGGGATTAGAAGTTACAAGAGTAGAGAAAAGTGGCGTGGTCCGGGGCATGCAATGCAATTTCAAGTGGATGGAAGACCAACTGACCAAATCATGAAACGCGCACGATCAGTTCTTAGATAGAGGATTTGGTTTGCCCTCTCCAATATGGTTGATTGTTGATGGGATATGTCTTCACTTGCCAATTGATTTGGATTTGGTATAGTGTATACCAATGGGAATGGGACCACTATCTTGTGCAGGTTTTCTCATGCCACTTCTAACTGGTCATGTACGAAGTGTTCATTTCACCTTCCTAAATCTTAGTTCATGTCGTTATGTTCTTTTCAGTTCATGGCGTTATTTTCTTTTTCAGTTCATGTCGTTTTGTTCAAGCAATACATTTTCTATCACAGATTACTATTCATGCAGTTGAGTTGATTTCAGTTCAGGGCATTTAGTTTAGTTCAATTCAGGTACTTTCTGACGAATTGAACACACCCTTAGTTGAAAGGTTAAAACACAAGAAGTTGCATAAGAGGTAAAATGGTTGAGTTATTTGGTTGACCAAAAAAAAAAAAAAATATTGAAGTTCTACTAATACTTCCCACATAATGTGAAAAGTTGCTTACCTATGTCCCCTAGGTAAGTGGAAGTTCATGCAGAAAATAGAACTCTATATGTATTAAATTTGTTAATTTCTAGAAAGTTCTAATGTAAAGAAATTACAACTTTTAATAGTGAACTAAACGACCATGCGAGCATTGCAAGCTCATGAATTATGAGACTAATGCATTGATTTTGGGATCAACCAAAATTACCCAATTGAAGAACCTAGCTAGAAATTTTTTGAATGTGGAGAAGAATTTTAATTCCAAAATTTTCAAAATTCTTACACTTCCATTTATTCTTGACTAGATTTATGAATTAAGCACCAATGTCAAGTAATCAATAATTTAACCTTGATGAAATGCTAATGAGTTGATTGTTGATTTTGTTGAACCTTATTGAGTTGATTTTTGTTGTTTACTATTGATTATACTAGATTTTTTTGAGATTTTGATAGATTTTTTTTTCTGATTTCTACTAAAATTAACAAAAATAATATGAGTAAACATAGCTTAAACCCTAAAGCCTTATTCATTTCAAATTGATTAAATTGAACCGAAATAAACTAAATTAGTAAGCGAAAAGGTTTATTTGGAATTGAAAAACGACACTTATATATCCTTTTTGTTAGAAGTAATTGGTTTACATTAGCGATAAGCTTGAGCCTTTTTAAATAGTTAAAGAGTGGGGTCGTAGTGCTAGCTATTGGCTATGCTGGCATGTGAGCTACATGGCTAGGTTCGAATTTGGCTCTAATGGCACGAGCCCTCTCTAGGTTTGGCTCGACACATCACATATGGTAGGACGTGATGGGCTGTAAAAATGCCATGATTCTGAGAAAAACAAGTGCCTGGGTACGGTGCGCTCCTTCATGGCAAAAAGAAAGAACAACTCAAAATGTTGAAAATTTACATATGCACGTCAAGAGACCCGTTGATTAAGCCATAGGCATGTATGCTAACCCGGCACGACCATGGCGGCAGGGTTGGAGTATATATTAGTTGCATGGACAATCATGGCCATACTGATACAAACTGTTTAACATGTTATATACATTGCACATATATTGCACGTGCAACATAAAAATCATTTACTCGTCTTCTGACTTTGCCTCTACATGACGGCCCCTAAATTGGGGGTTGTACTGGAGGCTCGTTGAAATGGTACAAACCAAACCAATCAATAAGTACATGAAAGAAATGTTAAACAAAAATGTACGTAACCATAAAGATTTTAGAAAATCAAATTCTCTCCAAAGCCACTTCACTTCCATCGTCAGGCAGATTCGAAAGCCACATGCAAGAACAACTAAACCATCTTGTCCATCAACTTTTGCCTATTAAAAGTCATCTTCTCTCTCTCCCTCGCTACCCATGCATTTTCTCACCTTTGAGTTCTGACCTCATCACCTCCATTATGCCAATATTCTCCATAGCTTTTTCAGAGAACCCACCCCACAAACAAGATTAGTGGGATTCAAGAGCCCCCACTAAAGCTTTATTAATTAACTAATCACACCCCATGCCAACAACAAAAGAGATGAGATCAATTCAAGGAATACTCCATAATTTAGTACTCACATCATTCTAACTAGTATACTATAGCCTCTTTCTAAAATGCAAACCATTAAAGATACTTATATATAATCATTATGATTAAAGTTTATATGAACTTCCCACAATGCCATTCTATTTTTAAACAATAAAAGAACAACTACAAAGTTCACTTTTATAAAGTTAAGAATAAAAATGTTATTTTGGAAATGTTAGAACAATTTTTACCAATACTAAATAAGGTAAGATGTTAACACTTTAGATAAAGTCACAAAACCAATTGACAGACAAATTACTTTAAATAAAATCTCAAAAATTGCATTACTTTCTAACGCTACCAAAAAAACAAAAAAACAAAAAAAATGTAATTGATGCGAGCAGAAATAAAACCACATATATATTCTTATATAATTATAAACCCTTGTATACCATGTCCCATAATCAACATTTACCACCTAAAATTCAAAACCATCACCAAGCTGATATTAGCAGAGAAATATAATTAAATTCAAAAACAACTCCCCAAATAAATAAAGTTTTCATCAAAGGTCTTAAAACTACCTAGTTTCTTACTTTAATTTCTCCTATGACTCCTTTAAGCGATTAAATCAAAAAATTAAAAGGGACAGTCATCATGGTCATATATACCACCATATAATGTAAATCCGAAACCCCCAATTAATAATAATGATCATGGTCACACTCACTCACGGGTCGTCAAGCCCACCACGGCCCGCCGCTGGAAAATCAGGCCACTCATGATCATCATTCTGATTGTTGCTACCGTTGTTGTTGTTGTTGCCGCCATTGTTGTTGTTGTTGTTAAGGTTGTTGCCAAGATTCCAATTCGCCGACGATGAAGCAGTTCCGGTCCCTGGATAGAGATCATGACTCGAATGTCTTTGCTGAAGAAGCTGCTGGAATGACGGTTCCTGCTGATTAACATTCTGCTGTGGTTGAGGTTGGAAGCCCGGAAGGCCCAGCCCATGCAACAGGCCCAAGTTGGGCCCGAAGCTGAGCGGCTGGCTCACCGCCTGCATCGCCGCCAGCGACGACAAAAACCCGCTCCCGTAAAACGGGCTGTTTCCGGTGCTGCTCTCGATTCCCGCTCCCATCAGCGGATTGTTGTTGTTATGGAGATGATCATTTTGTTGTGGAGGCGGAGGCGGCTGTTGGGAGCCGCTGCTGGATGCAGCGGCGGCAGGGGAGAGCTTGGGACGCTTGCTCTTGCGGCAGCCGCCTCCAACGGGGACGTTACGGAGGGTGCCGCCTTGAGTCCAGTAGCGGCGGCACCCCTTGCAGAAGAAGCGAGGCTGTGACAAACTGTAGTTGTTGTAGTAGCAGAACTTGGTGTTGTTTGAGTGACACCGCGGACATGGCTGTGCCGCCGGGTGCTGATTCTGCGCTGCTGCTGCCCCCGCCACCGGCACCGTTACGGCCGCCCCCAGCGGCCTCCGCCTGTCGTTGTTCTGCTGCTGCTGTTGCTGATTGGGGTTTTGGTTGTCCATTTTTTTTTTTTTTTTTTTTTCTCCTCTCGATTTGGTGGGTAAAGTAATTTAAGCTAAGGTTTTTTTTGGTGAAAGTGAGGGTGAGTCTGTGAGACTATATATATTGATATGGATATTGATACATGCAAGGTTTTGCATGTCAAAGTGGATTATGTTCAGATTAAAACCACTACCTACCCAAAAATCCCAGAGAGATTTACTATCACATAATAATAAAAATAAACCCAATTAATGTCTTGATCAAGAACACAGCACAAAACCCTATCTGCCCAGTAAATAAAGCTAATAGAGAGACTATATATAATCTCCCTTTTTTTTATTTTTTTTAATTAGGATGATAGTATTTATGCAGTTAATTATCCCTACAGATTAAGCAAAAACAGAACCCAACAAAACAAATCAAAATGAAAAAAGGAGCACCTGGGTTTATTCGTATGAGGTTATTAATTAAAATTCCAGCTGAGGACAGGGTGTAGGGAAAAAGCTACTTACAAAAAGGGGCTTAACTTAATTGTGGCTTCAACTTGAAGCTTCAAATCCCATAGTGATCCATAAGCAAAGTAGCACCCAAAAACGATGTTATTTGATACTACAGCTACAGGTAAGTAATGGATCAGTTTCAACAGCGCCCAAGGAAAACAATCAAGATCAGGTGGTGGAACTGGAAATGAAACTAAACCGGGTTCGATAGAAAACCGGGTTCAATAACTTAAGATTGGGACAAAATTAGGGATAGGAAATAGAATGAAGATAGAGGTGGAGAGAGAAAGAGTGGATGGTGGTGGCGGCGGCGGCGACGGCGGTGGTGGTTGTGTAGAGTGGATGTTTCTTTTTTCTCTCTCTTGTGTATGTTTGCTAGCTTATGTGTTTATCCCTATGGTATGTTTTGATCTTCTACTTTTTGCTCTCTCTTTGTCTTGAGGTTTTCTTTCTTCTATGATAGTTCTATTGTTGTGAAATTCGTTTGGCTGGTAGTGTTTTAGTTAACGGTGACGTCATTGCCGTCACTTTGGTAAGGCCAATTCCAATTCCCCCCTTAAGAATTGATATTACCTCATGCCCATACATTCTCTAACGCATGGCTAGTGAGTAGTGGCAAGTGGGTAAAGGACCATATTGCCCCTCACAGCACTTTTGTCGGTTGACAAACCAATTTTTTTGAGTAAGTAAAAATAAGGATTATTTGTTGAGAGAACACTTTTTAAAAAAAAAATTAAAAAAAATCACCTTTTATAAATTTTGTTAAATTTATTTTCTATCGTAGAACCACACCTCTAAGTCATAAAATTAAAAATAATGCCTAATGAATGTTTTCATTTCAACTTAAATGTATTGCTCTCAACTGCACTAAATGAATCATATGCGAGAGAAAAAATAAGTTATAGTAAAACTAGACTAAATTAGACTACACTAGCCATTAAAAAAACAATCAAATAATTACAAATAATCCTAATTTTAACAAATAGTGGTACCACAAGTACTCTACTGTAGAAAAGAAAAACGAAAAACATTCAAAGGATTTTTATTTTAGGTGACATGTTAAAAGGAAATTTCTAATGGTCGACCATTGTCTCATTATTTATATTATAGAGAGGTTTTTAATTTGCTTACAACTTTACGAGGCAGTTGCATCATACGACCATTGATCGAACAAAAAGGGATAGGAGTACGTACAGTGGCGTATTTAGCTACATTAATGGTAAATTTTTTTAAAAGTTATATATTTGTAGCAAAATATGTTAAAGTCTGTAAAAAAAAAAAAAAAAAAAAAACTTAGGCCACTTGAAATTATTTTTGGATCCGCTATTGAGTACGTAGTAGATTTCGTATACTCCGAATGTTAAAAATCCTAAAAAAAGAAAAAACTAGTACTTCTGAACAAAAAAAAAAAAAGTGATTCATTTACTGTTGTACCATATGGCAAACAAAAGTTTTGATCGGTGAAAGTTTCGTAAGATAGCTTTCAATTTTGGAGCTTTTGATCCCTTTACAAAAGGTGAAACTCTTGCAAAACCTAATCCATCCAAACTAATAGACTTGGCAAACTGCTCGGTTGGTTTGGGTTAAAGGTTTAGTGATGTCTGATTCGGTCAGGTCGGTCTTTGAATCGGGTCAATCTCGGTTTAATTCATAAAGCTAACGTTTTCAATTTTCGAATTAGGGTTGGTTAATCAATAAACGGTCGGTATTCGGGTCGGGACAATTTCGGCCATGTTTAATCTAAACAAAATAATAGGAGTACTATTACAGAGGGATATGGAAATGGAAATGACCATTGATCATTAGATAGTAGTGTACTTTTGTGGTTGACAGGAACTTGTGCTATTAATAGAGTATGAAGTGGTAAAAGACTTCACCGTGGTTGAGCTGATGAATGATGAATGATGAATGATGAATGATGAATGATGAATGATAGATGAGTGGTTTGGCACGTGCCCCGAGCCTCTCCCAAAGATGGCATAAACAGAAACAGAAACAGAATTTGGAGGTGACGCGTTATGTCAGTTAAAGAGTTTTAGAGGCTGCAACTGCAACTGCAACTGCTCCGCCAACATGTACTCCTCAACAACACCCTCACTCACTACAACAAAATGACTCTATGCCAACACTTTACGAGCAACAATTCTTGATTTGTTGGCTTTTAAATGAAAAGCGACAAATTTAATAAAAGTGTTGCCATAGATATATAAGGCGACATTTTATTTGAAGTGTCGCCACAATTTATAAGAAAAGACAACACTTTTATTAAGTGTTGCCTTTTATCAGGAGTAAAACCAACACTTACATAAAAGTGTTGCAAATATAAAATGTATATGCAACACTTGTTATAAGT
>BSSO01002530.1:0-19042 GCA_030267885.1 Mesembryanthemum crystallinum | reverse complement strand
TTTTGTTTTGAGTTTTGTTTTGAACAGGTTTGTATATTAAGCCTTATTGGCTGGTTTATTGAATTTACAAACGAAACTCTGCCGGATTTTCGGCTCGATTTTTATGCATTTTATTTCTATAAAACCGGGGTGTTACATAGACACTCTGGAAGTCCAAGAACCTGATGAACCTGAAGTTGTGTTGGATAGAAAAATGGTGAAAAGAGGAGGGGTGGATGCTACTAAAGTACTCATCAAATGGAAGAACAAGGCAATTGAGGATGCTACCTAGGAATTTTATTATGATCTCCTCAAGAAATACCCCAATTTCACACCTTGAAGACAAGGTTATCTAAGGGAGAAGCAATGATACAATCTATGATTTATTTCTTAGCTCTCGTGTCTAGCACATGGTTTAATTTTCCATTTACAGCATTTCTTTCTTTTTGCCCAATTCTGTTGATTAACCGTTAGAATTGTCAGAAGAATATGCTGAGCTGGCTAGTTGTTACACAGCTGCAGCAACTCTTTATATTCCCTTCTTAGGGGGAAGGAATGAGCTATGAAAATATCTGATCCTAAATCCCACTCCATCACTTCTCTCTTCTCTCTCTCCCTTCTCATTATTTTTTCTTGGTAATTTAGCTCAGGAGATTCTCCATTACTATTCTCCTCTGTTAGTTACTTCAATCTTCCTCAAATTCTCCATAAATTCCTGGTTGATTTTGTGTGGATTAATTGTTTGCTATCATGCGTCGAAAGATATTGTTGAGACTTGACTGTTTTAATGATTCACCAGGGGGTTTTTAGTGATGTTCAGGGAAATTCAACCGGTCCTTGTTGGGTCGATGGTGAGTTTTCACTCTTCAATCAGATCTTAAATTCTGTGCGTCAGAGCATAGCAGTTCTCAACTGTATGTCCAGCGTACTGATGAAAGTCACAGTCCTCGTTGGAGTAATCCCTTTTTAGTAAGTCTTTGGAATGCTTGGGCGTAAGTCATACCAAGTGGGGTGAAAGTTCAGCGATTATTAAGCTGAAATGGTTGTTTTGAGGTGATATTACTAATCTCATTAACCGTTGCTTAAGCTAGGGCATTATATGGTGTCTTCTTGTAGTGGGAGCCAGAAGCTTGATCCACCCCTCGAGTGTCGTTCCTCAGGGTGTCCTCTATTATGGAGCTGGTTGAGATTAAGGCTTTGAAGGACGGATCCCCTGTTCCGTCGAACTTTGTGATGTGACCCATCTTGAACCCAACGAATAAGCGAGCTTTAGGGAATAAAGAAAGGCCATGGATGTCCATCCAAGGTTCAACCTTAGTCATCGCTTTTAGGACCTCTTCATTTTTCCAATCTCTTCTTCCAACTTGTCGTTTTGCCGAACCATTCTCCAAGTTGTATGGAGTGGGTCTGACGGGTGGTTCAGGATTTTCCGGTTCCCACTTGATGTTTGACAAGGTGTGTTCAATCATGTCATGTCAAGAGAGAAGAGCTTGCATCATTTCTATTAAGTCTGCCAGGTCATTAGGTTGAGTTGTGGAGGCAGGAACTTTGTGATGTGAGGCATCTTGAACCCAGCAGGTAGCGAGCTTTAGGGTATAGAGAAAGGCCATGAATGTCCATCCAAGGTTCATCCTTAGTCATCCCTTATAGGACCTCTTTCCTTTTTCTAATCTCTTCTTTTAACTTGTCATTCCCCGTTGCTGAACCATTCTCCAAGTTGTATGGAGTGGGTCTGACGGGTGGTTCAGGATTTTCCAATTCCCACTTGATGTTTGACAAGGTGTGTTCAATCTTGTCCTGTCAAGAGAGAAGAGCTTGCATCATTTCTCTTAAGTCTTCCAGGTCATTAGGTTGAGGTTGTGGAGGTGAGGGCGGTTGTTCCTGAGCATCAGACATATTCCCAGGTGAAGTGAAAAGCTGACGGAGGGAACTACTGAAGACAAGGTTGCACGGGAAGACAGAGACAGAGAGAATCTGGTGAGACGTGCGAATGTAAGAACCCACTGACCAGACCTATAAAACAAATGGTGTGTTAGCGAGTCAGGAGCCTCGTGTTTGACTCAAGAGAAGGGCATTTTCTTTTGAAAGAGAATGGATTTGTAAAACAGAGGAATTTCAAGAAGAACCTATTAGAAAATGTTTGTGTTTTTCAATGTATGGTATGAATATGCATGCGGTACATGAATGCATGGACGCGAGAGATAACTGACTCAAGGACATGTACAAAGTAGCAATCATTTCAAGCAAGCGTTGGTCCACTGCAATCCTATAGTATGTCTAAAGACGATATTTTTAAGTCTTTATTTTTATTCAAGTGAGTTTTGGAAGCAACATACAGTGACTGGCACCAAATAGGTGCAAGTATATACGGTGGTATCCTTAATGTTTATTTTTAGCTAATCTGACCCTCACTTAGTAAATGAGGAATCAGCCTAAGAAAATAAATACAGCGCAGTGTGTGTGTGGACCATTTACACAACAAGGCATTCCAAACACAGGCAAGAGTGCATATTCACAATATATATACAGTGGGTGGGTAATTGCAACAACATTTGAGAAAGCTTTTAAGGGATAGATGAACGTTCAGGTTTAGACCAGTTTGTAAAATATTACTCCTAGTGAAGTCGCCAGTCTGTGGGGCCTGATCCAAGGTCTTCCTATTCTCATGACCTCTATTTTTGTGGATCAGTATGCTAAGCACCAAATGGGTATGTCCCACACGGGATGACATTTGTAAAGGTCGAAAATAGATTTGAAGTCCCCACCTTGTTAGACCCAAACAAGGACGGGTTTTAATAAGAACCAGTTTTAAAAAAAGGATTTTACGATGAAAACCATTTTATAACCGATAGTGACTTCATTTTACAGATAAGGCACAAATGGGTCTACGGAAAATGTGAAGTTCTGGGATCGGGGTCTAGATTAGAGGGGTGCGAACGTCTCGGGACTCGTCTCCCTCTCCGTCTTTCGACGGGCTTTATACTGATTCGTCATATCCCTTTAAAAGATTTTAAATGCCGTTTTAATCATGAGGATAAAGTAAGTATAAAATAATAAGAAAACACATAAACATGGGCACGTTGTCACAGAGAATGTTCATGGATAGCGATATAGGACCGATACATTCTTTGTTGTATAGCGAGCTTGGATAAGCAAATACTGAAGTACGTACCACTCATGGACTTGAAATCGCTTGTGGATCAAAGCCCTAACGTAGTTCTAGAATGGGGTGTGGGACCCCGTTTCATGCGGCGGCCCCCCCCCCCCCACATTCGTTGCCATGCGTTCGGGGGCTGACTGGCCGCTTTTTTGCTTATTGCTCCATTCCGGTTTTTTAAGAGATGTTGAAACCATTTTTATCGTGTTCTTCTTGATTTGTTTTGTAAGGTGAAGAAGTCGCCACCGTATTTTAGGAATACAGAAACCGTGAAGGCGCCAACCACGAATATCTAAAGAGATACCATGATCGTGCCAAATTGTAACTTCGATGCCCAAAGAAGGAAGATGCCGAGTTCGGGAATATGGAGTCTATTCAAATGATTTCAAGATAATGCAATTATTCCATTTATTTACATGATATCTGTCATGCTATTTATTTGCCCTTAACTATGCTGTAGCTACGTGGGTTGTCACGGATTATCTACCAAGAAGGAATTTATTTGCAAAACTTTGATGATTGGCAAGATTTCATGCGATTTGGGCAAGGATTAATTAAGTGAACATGCTAGATTTTAAAGTGGAGATTTAGCCGCGTGTACGTGAAGGTTCAATTAAAGAAATGTTCAATTTGCACACAAGCACATGATCAATAAAAAAATAACCCTTTTGTGGATCGCCCTCGTGATGGATACCTTGGATCGGAGCTCCCTTGTTCGGATCTTCCTCAAGTTAGTAACCCCATGTTGAAGGCGTTTTTGTGTTAATTTTGTGGAGTAAGGGTGTTTTGGGATGTTTTTTATGGGTTTACTAAGCCTTTAAACACTTGAGATTAGTGTTTAAAGTTCCTTGGTTGCTGTTTGCTAATCACAATGGTGTTCTTAAGAATGATTCTTTTAAAGAGATGTAAATTCTCTTAAAAAAGGGTCTTAAGTTTCCAAGTGTGCTCTCTTGATTCTGTCCAAAGTCCTCCCTTGAATAAAAGGGTTTTAGGACGTACTTATATGTGCTGAAATGCGGAAGGAGACAAGCTGAAACAGGCCCGAGGCCATATTTCTCCACCGTCACACCGGTGATGAGACCGGTCTGGAGGTCGTGAGACCGGTCTGGTTGTCTGAAGGCCGGTCTGGCGGTGGGAGCGGTCAACGGTACGATTAGTTTCTGATTGGTCGAGAACTCAAACGTACATTGTACTTAAAAATCCCAATATGGTATGTATCCATGGGTCTGGGTCCATTTGAGATTCTCGGGGCAATTTGGGCGGATATTTGATCTGTTTACCGCTCCATGCTCGATTTTGTGCTGAAATATAAATATGTCCATAACTTTTGATCCAGGACTCCGATTGAGGAGCCGTTTGAAGTTCTGAAAAGCTTAGAGCAAGGCTAGAAGGTGAGGGTGAGATTTGGGTCTTGTCTTCTTGGGGTTTTCCACTTGAAGAGGGGATCCCATTACTTCCAAGCGTGGCATGTTGTTCGTCATGGGGCGGTGGAGGACTTAAGAGACACCGAGATGGGTGTCTACAGAAGCCCCCACTTTGATCGAGCTTTGGGAAGACCGAGGGTCAAAGTAGTCCGGAGCTGCCTGGGATGGCGAACTCTGACTAGTCCTGAGTAGGGACATGTGTATAGGTGGGTAGCCACCTGTTCAACGGGGGGAACAAATTGTATTTTGTTTCCCGTGCTGCTGAGGTGCCTTCTTGCTACCAAGTAAAATAGAGTTCACTGTGTGTTAAGGCGAGTAGTCGCCTGTTGAATGAGGGAAAGGAATAGGCTATCGTTTTCTCAAACTGTTGAAAAGGTGTTTGTAAAAATTTGTATCGAGCAAAGTCGGGTTCTTTTGTGAAGGAATGAAACTTTTTTGTAAGTGCCGAGTTGACTCGGGCTTGATGCAAAATTCTGTGATGGAATGCAAAAATTTTTGCAAGTGATGAGTCAAATCGAGCTTTTTGTAAAATTCCGTGATGGAATGTGAAAAATTTTGTAAGTGCCGAGTCAAGTTCGGCTTTTTGTAAAGAATTGTGTAGTAATATTTTGAAAAAAAATGTTGTTAGGTGTAAAGGAATTTTGATGATTTTTGGAACGAAAACGGGTCCAAAATAATGAATTTTACCTGTCGTGGCGTAGGTGCAATTGAAGAATTTTGAATGGCATGGTTCAAAAATTCGGCGCGAATGTCAGTTAGGGAGAAACAACCGCCAAAATCGCACGGGAGATCAAATTTTTGTAGGCGAAGAGCAGCTAGGGGGGGCACGGGACGTGAACTAGGCTAGATTGGTCCACGGCTCGTGAGACAGGTCTGGCGATCGAGAACTCGCCCGTTCAAATTGAACGAGCGAGCTTGGGGAGGCCGAGAACTTCCATTTTCGGCCTCCTCAAGCTTTATCTCTTTAGAAAAGGCTCTCAAGGTCGGTTTTGCTCCTCGTTTGGTAAGTGATTCTCAACTCGTTTTGTTGATTTTTGTTGACTTTTGCTTGAGTTTTGCATGTTGAATGTTTGTGGGTTTTTGAGTGAAAAGCCTCGTTTTTTGCCTCCCATGGGGTCGCTTGAGCTTGAATTTCGGTGACTTGCATGTTGTAGATGCCAAATAATGCTTGTGAACTTGTCGGTTTGGTATGAATCGCAAGTTTTGATTTTATGTTCTTGAGGAGAGAGAAAGAAGCGATTTTTTCCCATTATTGATGATTTGTGCTTGTTTGAAAGCTTGGTCTTGGCTTGTTGATGTTTATAGTGTGCTTAAGAGCCATTTAGTTGTATCAATTAGCGATTTCGGCATGTTTTTTTAATTTCTCCGAAATGGGTCAAAAATTTGGGCGTGGCTTTGCATGGAGTTTGTTGTTCTTGCATCGTGGTTGCTAGTGAGCTAGTAGAGTGTACTAGTATGATTGGAATGTTGGGATAACTGTGCTTATGCCGTCGTTCTGCCGAAATTTTGATTTTCTTTGAACTGAACAGGCTAAATGCCTTAGTTTGGTGTGAACTAGGACTTTGGGAGTCTTTGTTGTGAATATCCCAATTTGGTGTGAAAAGGGTCTTTAACTGTTTGGGACTTTCTCAGGTATGGCTTGCCGCGTCAAGAGGCGACGTGCTACCGAGGAGGGAGACGTCTTTGTTCGGGTGTTTCCGGTCTGGAGGTTGCCGACGACACCCAAGGGAGAGAAGATTCTTTTTCCCCAGAAGAATTTTTGCAAGTACGATTCGCATCTGAGAACTGGGTGGGATCCTAGCGATTTGCTGACGGAGCCCGATCAGCACCTTTCGGCACGTCGTAGCCATGTGAATGTAAGCCTTTTTGTTCACTTTGTTGCTTGCTTTAAGAATTTCAATGCTTAGGACTTGTTGTTGTTTTTATTGAAATAGCCCCCTGCTTAGGACCGTTTGCTAATCCAATGTCTAGGATTTACTGTTGTTTTGTTGATGAAAATCCAATGCTTAGGATTCGTTGTTGTTTTGCTAAAAGAGCCCCCTGCTTAGAACTGATTTGATAATATGAAATCCAATGCTTAGGGTTTGTTGTTGTTTTGCTGATGAAAATCCAGTGCTTAGAATTTGCTGTTGCTTTGCTGAAATAGCCCCCTGCGTAGAACCGTTTTGATAATATGAAAATCCAGTTCTTAGAATTTGTTGTTCTTTTGTTCGTCTTAGTGAGTGATTTTTCCTTGCGATATGCTTCTTTGTAGGATACTGACTACCGCTACCAAACCCATGGCTGCGCTGGGGAGGTGGCGACGACTTATACTTTGTAACTGAGGGAGAGATGCGATTTGGTGGTGGTGGCTGGTTTCGGGGGCTTGATGGAGTCGATGTCCATCTTGGGAGAACGATCCCGTGCCATCTAGAGGGGACTTGCCGAGCGTTTTTGGGATACCACCAACACTTTTCACCTTCCTAAGGGTGAGATGATGATTACTCCCTTCGAGTTCTCAGTGATTTCGGGGCTCCCGTGTAGGGGTCGACCGTTGGACTTTGGTGCCACATTGCATTTTGGGGAGGTGCAGGCTCTTTTTGGGGAACCCTTTCATAAATTGTTCGGGGATTGCCCTAAGATGTCTCTTCAGCGTGTGCCTGATATTTTTGCTTCTCCGGAGTCGGAGAGTATGAGTGTTGAGCATTCGTCCCATCTTTTTTTCTACATACTTGCTGGGTGGCACAACCTTTTCTGATAAGGGTTCGACATTACATCTTTTCTACCTCACGCACTTGAGAGAGGATTTTGCGACTATGCTGGGGGTCACCATCTTGGGGTGAGTTAGTGCAGGGATTGAGGTGGTGCTACAGGCAACCTAGCGCGGAGAAAGGTCGAAAGGCCGAGGGGAAGCCTACATGGGGTCAACCTTCTGTTGAGAGGGATGAGGGGACCGAAGTTCCGCTGGCGAATGATTATGTCGGACAGGTGGCTTCTCAGGGGCTTATCTAGATCATGGAGGTACGTGTTGCTTCCATTCGAAATGTTTTCCGTGTTGTCTTGTTTTGCATGTTTGCTTACCATGTTGTGTGCATGTTTCAGATTTGGTTGTATGAGTATTTTTGACATTTGGCTCATGCGTCCTTGTCTGATAGGACTGGGATTCCGGCCACTCGTTCCTGGAGTTTCTGTCTCGACCAGTCTTGGCGACTTAGTGAGATCCGGGCTGCTTTGGCGGACTTAAGACCCGACCAGGGAAGGTTGGGGTTCTTTGTGGGTGCTTTTTATCTTTAGGCTTTCGCTTCGAACTTTAACCCGTTTGGTGCAGGTTATTTGGTTTCCCTTGGAGCGACACTTGAGAGATGTTAGTACGTTGATGACTTCAATGGAGAGGGACCACCGGAGGATGTTGTTTGTGTACCCCTTTGGTTTCGAGTGATTTTTAAGGGAGAGGGTGATGCGGCAGCCGATCCCTGATTCCATGTTTTGGACCAAGTTTCTGAAGGTGGCATGGCGCGAGCGAGTCATAGCGGGAGCTCATGCGGAGCACTTCTTAGTGCCTACCCCTCCGGACAGGAGTTACAAGCAGGCTTATGCAAAGTTTGCCTCGGCTCACTTAGCTGGGAACTTTCGATCGGGGGTAAGTGTGTTTCTTTTTCTTGTATCTTGTCATTGTGTGGTGCAATCGGCTAATGTCTGCTTTGGGTGGAACAGGCATCCTTGTCAGGTATACCGTCGGTGGTCCCTGATATTGATGTGGAGGACATTGATGATAACACACGGGTGGATGTCCTAGTCAGCGTGCTTGATGCTGCGGTCCCACTGGGGAGTCACGGGGTAGGTGCTTTCTGCTTTTGCTTGGACGTTCAGAGTTAGATGTGCTCTAAATGTTTCTTTTGCTTCTTTTGCAGTTTGATCGGGTGTAGAGCCGATGGGTGGTGAGCATTATTCACACCTACAAAGAGTGGATAAGGGATCTATATCGACATATCTCTTGCAAAGGCAGAGTGCCGCGTCCGAGGTAGACGTTGACTCTTGTGCCTTTTGGTTGTTTTTGTGTATTTGTTGTTTCTGACGTTCTCGTAGCATGTGCAGGTACCCCGACCGGGGCCTATTTCCCGACCTTCCGGTGTTCGGCCTAGTTTCGGAGGTCACATGGCGAGCGGGGTGAGTCTTGGAGGGAGGATACCTGTTCCTCGTATGCCGATTCTTTCTTATCGAGCTCCTAGTGGCTCCGTGGTTGGAAGTGGGGGAAGCTTGATTCCCCCATCCCGTTTTGGTCGAGGCCTGGATGATGCTGGGTCTTCCGGTCGTGTGCCGGGTACCGGAGGGATGCCCCCAAGTAGCTTTTTCGAGGGTGTCAACAGCTTTCGCCCCAGTGGTGCGCCAAGTGTCTTTGCTAGAGGTTCTTTCGGTAGTATGCTGGGCATACCATTTAGTACGAGCCCGAGCATGTCGTTTGGTGGTGTGCTCTTTGGAGCAGGGCCTAGTTCATCTGTTGGTGTGACGGCTTTTGCCTATGTGTCGATCTACTCAGATGAGATGGTGGGCATGGTGAACTCCCTGTTCGGTAGTGGTGACTGGGCGGACTAATATTGAAGTGCCGGTCCTTTGGAGGAGCTTTCCTCAGAGCGAGGGGCTTTGCGTAATGAGGGGCCATTGGACCGTATTGAGGAGGCTGTTTCCTCTCGTGGTACTCCTGAGTCCATTCAGGGGTTCGTTCCGGATCCAGTCCGGGATGTCCTTGACTTTTGTAGCCTCATTGTACAGCTTCGACTCCTTTTTTGCTAGAAGAAAGGCATGTATAAACGTTGCTTTTCGACTCTTGTTTAACCGTCTTGCTTATGTTAGTGCTTATTTATTGGTAGAATTTGGAAAAAAAAATTCGCAAAATTGAAATTCTTAAAGTAGCAAATTAGTCAAGCAATGCAGTCAAGTGGTTAGTGGCCTACGCACGGTTTGAGCGACGCGAGGGAGGGGTATTGACGTTTCTCGAAAAAGGAATAAAATATATAAAGTGAGTTTTGTACACAAATCCTGATTTTTGTAAAGAAAACATTTTTAAATCCCCAAAATAGGGAGTCATGTGCTTTAGGAGGGTGGGTCCCGAGCTTGAATTTAGGCGAAGCGGTCCTAAACTGCACTTGAAGGAGAAGACCAGGCAAAATGGCGCCACCGGTCTGGTGTAGCTCCCACCGGTCAACCGGTGGTGAGACCGGTATTACCGGTTGGCCCCACCAGTCCGGCGGTGGGCACTTTCTGGCCCGGTGCGAGCTGTGGTCGGTTTGGTCTTTTTTTGTTGTTTTGTGCTTGGTTTTGCCTATAAATAAGGGCTTGGGTGGCCCTTCCCCCATTCTTCCTCGAAACACATCCTCTTAGAAAGATCATTTCTTTGAGAACATGGCGAGTTTTGAGATGGTTTTCGATGCTTGGATGAAGAGTATACCGGAGGAAGAGAAACGAGCCTTGGGAGTCTTTTCTCTAAATGCCTTCTTTGCATTGCGGCAAGTGAAGATTGTTTGGGAACTTCTCCTGGTAGCCGTGAGTTACTGGGATCCGGAGTTCCATGTGTTTCGCTTCGGGGACAAGCAGTTGTGTCCCCTTATTGCGGAATTTGAGGCCATTGCCGGTTATCCGCCATTCCGTACATTGGCAAGGATTTCGAAGCTGATATCTGTCGAGTTCTAGGTTTCGACAAGGCCCATACGATGGTCTTCATTGATGAGGATCGTGTTGATCTGATGGGGATCGTTTTTACTTGTCAATTTGCAAGGCCTTCTCATGACGTTAGGTTTAAGGTATCGGAGGCGTGCTTTTATATATTGCCTCCTTCACCGGTTCCACTTTGTTTCGTCTGATGGCAGGTGGGGTCGAGCCTCATTGTTGCGAGTTGTGGAGCAGGTCCAGAATGACCATTCCCCATTCGTTTTGGTGGTAGGGGAAACTCTTATCGGCCTGGATAAGTTTTCCCCGTTAGGAACTCTTGGTGGGAGCCCTCTCCTCCTGCAAGTAAGTCTGCGTGTTTTATAACATCTAGTGTGGATGTCTGATGCTTGCAGTTTTCGTGTGTCAGATTTGGCTCCTTGAGCACCTGCGCCTGGTCGTTCGTCTTGAGTCAGGCCCTCCATACGAGGTCAAAAACTTCGCGTCTCGCCTGCTGTGATTTGAAGATTGGTCCTTGGCCGATTGGAGGGAGTTCATGAACAACATCCCCCTGTTGTGCTACCGAGTGAGATGGTGGAAGCTTGGTTCGATGAAGTCCTGTGAGGAGTCGTCTACCTCTTATGCTCGTCTCCTTGGGCTGCTGGAGATTACCTACTTCTTCCCTTGTCGACTGAGGCGTCAGTACGGGTTGAGGCAGTTCATTCCGTACCGGGATTGTGTGAAACCCTTGACCAGGGCATTGACCACAGAGACTGTTGCTGAGTGGGAGAGGTATTGGTATCGTCTTGAGACGTGGTTTGAACCCCACGTTGCTGAGATTACTTATGTGTCTGATGAGTACAAGGCGTGGATCACCGCTCCTGATGTTAGGACTCGCTCGCGTTTGAGGGATTCTTAGGCTATGTCCATCGGTGCTAGTGACGAGTCTTTATGTGATGATCTCCCACTTGAGGTCCGGGGTCCCGTTGTGATCAACGAAGGAGGATGAAAGAGCCGGGAGGGAAGAACCTCTTGTCCATCTGACAAGGGTAAGGGAAAGGCTAAGGAAGAATGGGAGAAGATCCCTAGGAGAAGGAACCCTCCCAGAAAGTGATTTCTTATAGAAGGTGATACGAGAAGTGGGGAAGGATTTAGGACCCTCCCGCCTAAGGTTAAGCTCATTTAGGAATGTGGTGCTTTGTTTTGTGTTTCGGTTTTTTGTAGTCTACTGGCTATTTGTAGCTTGCGGACCCTTCTAGTTGCTTTGTAATTAAGGGTGCTGCGCCCCATGAGTTCCCTTTTTAATCAAATGTCTTAATCAATGAAATGAGCTTTAGATTGAGAAAAATTTGTTTGTCTGTTTTGTGAAAAAGTTGGGAAAAACGAAGTTTTTACTCAAAGCCAGAGGGTAAGGCCTTTATTTGATCAAGACTGATAATGAAGTGAACTCATAGAGCACAAAGTTATTAAAGGGGCCGAACCTCGCAGTGAGGCTGCCTACGTATCCCGATTGGGGAATCAGCCCATTCGTAGTTCGCGCCTACGACCAATCATTTTTTTTTTTTTTTTTTTGACGAGTTGGTGCCAGATTTGTCAGGATGTGTTTGCTGATGCTTGTTAGGTGTAGAACCGCTTGAGTTGATCCAAGTTGGTGAGTTGGAGATTTCTTCGCCATCGATGTCGGAGATCTTGACCGCTCCGCCACTTAGGATCTTTTGAATGAGGTACGGGCCGATCCAATTCGGCTTGAACTTGCCTCTCGGGTCCGTGATGGGTACCCGGATTTCTTTCAACATAAGGTCGTCTTCTAAGATGTTGCGTGCTTTGACAGATTTGTTAAAATGGCGTATGATGCGTCGTTGTTAGATGTGTGATGAGTGTAGTGCTCTTAACCTCTTCTCATCCAGAGTGATGAGTTGATCATAACTAGCTTTGACCCAATCAACCTCGGGGATTTGGCTCTTGAGGGCAACCCTTAGTGAAGGTATTTTTAGCTCGATGGGTAACACAGCTTCCATGCCGTATATAAGGGAGTACGGGGTTGCGCCCGTTGAAGACCTGATAGAGGTGCGATACCCCCATAAAGCGAAAAGGAGCTTATCGGGCCAGTCGGAATAATTTCCGACCATCTTTTGAATGATCCTTTTGATGTTTTTGTTTGCGGCTTTGACGGCTCCGTTCGTTTGAGGTCGATAGGTAGAGGATCGCCGATGTTGGATTTTGAAGGCTGTCAAGAGCTTTGCGACGTCCTTCTTGAAATGTGACCCATGATCGCTTATGAGTTCGTGTGGAACTCCATATCGAGCGATAATGTTGTTGCGGATGAATTTAGCCACTTGTCTGGAGGTGAGTATGGCGAAGGATTGTGCTTCGACCCATTTGGTGAAGTAATCGATGGCTACTAGGATGAGCTCATGGCCCCCGGTCCCTTTGGGAGTGATTTTCCCAATGACATCTATCCCCTACACGGAGAATGGTCAAGGAGATGTGAAGGTGCAAAGTTCATGTCGAGGAAAATGTTGGAGATTGGCGTGGACTTGACACTTGATGCACTTCTTGACGAATTGGTAGCAATCTGCTTCCATAGTGGACCAATAGTAGCCAAGCCTCGAAATCTTGCGTGCAAGCATGGAGCCGTTCATGTCAGGTCTGCACGCCCCTTGGTGTACTTCGTTCATGACTCGGAAAGACTGCTCTGTTCCGATGCAAAGGAGGTTAACTCCGTAAGGCGCTCTTTTGTATAGCTTATCTTGGATTAGGACGAATTGGGCGGCAAACCTCCTTAGCGTCCTTTGTGTTATGTGAGATGGTCCGGAAGGATAGGTTCCATGAGCCAGGTAGTTGAACACATCCATGTACCATTCCTCGGTTTCATTGTTGCATATCTCGTCTTGTTCGCAGTATGATGGCTTGCTTCGTCTTTGAATCTGTATTGGGAGCATCTCCACAGAGTGGGGGATGTTGATCATGGATGCCAGCTTTGCCAAAGCGTCGGCGAATTGGTTATCTTCTCGCGAGAGATAGGTGAATTGGATGTGGTCGAAACCATTGGTCAAGCTTTCGAGGTGTTCTTAGTAGGGTGCCAAGCTTTCACTCCTAACCTTACATGTCTTGGAGACTTGGTTGATGATGAGTAGGGAGTCCCCATTAACCCGGAGCCTTCTAATGTCGAGATGGATCGCAGCTTGCAAGCCAAGGGTGCATGCCTCATATTTGCCGGCATTGTTTGTTACCTCATAATCGAGTTTGACCGAAAGAGGTGTATGTGCACCTTCGGGTGAAACCATGAGTACCCCTATGCCGAAACCCTTTTGACTCGAAGCCCCGTTGAAGTAGAGTTGCCAAGAGTCTTCTTTGATGAATATGAGGTGCTCATCAGGGAGTTCGTGATCGTCTTGTGAACCAGAGATGGGGTGCTCGGCTAGGTAATTGGAGACGGCTTGTCCCTTGATGGTTTTGATCACTTCGTATTTGATGTCGAACTCAGATAGTAGAACAATCCATCTCGACATTCTTCCGTTAAGCACTGGCTTTTCGGACATGTATTTGAGTGGGTTTAACCGCGATCTGAGGTGGATCGTGCTATGGAGGAGATAATGTCGTAGCTTCTTGGTGGCCCCGACCATTGAGACTCATCTTTTCTGTCGCGGTGTAGAGTGTTTCGTACTCCAAGAACTTCCTACTAAAGTAGCAGATGAACTTCTCTTTGCCGTCTTGGACCTGGCTAGCATAGCCCCCATGGCCGTGTCCGTCATCGTGAGATAGAGAATCAATGGTTCCCCTGATCTTAAGGGGACCAGGATTGGAGGGTTAGCTAAATAGACCTTGATTTTGTTGAAGGCTTCCTGGCATTCGTCGTCCCATTCCGTTTTGACGTGCTTTTTGAGCTTTTTGAAGATGGGCTCACATATGATTGTCAATTTGGAGATAAAGCGGCTTACGTATTGTAATCTTCTGAGGAAACTTTTGATTTCGGTTTCGTTGGTGGGCGAAGGCATGTCCACGAGTGCTTTGATCATGGATGGATCAATTTTGATGCCCTGTTGGCTGATTACGAAGCCCAGCACCTTACTAGCGATGATGCCGAAGGCGCACTTTTGTGCGTTGAGCCGCAAAAGGTATTTGCGGAGTCAGTCGAAGAATTTCCTGAGATTTTGTAGTGCACTTCCCTTGTTAGTGAGGAGACAATCACGTCGTCAACATATATACTTCTACGTCTTTGTGCATCATGTCGTGCAGAATGGTTGTAGATGTTCTTTGTTAAGTAGCACCGGCGTTCTTAAGTCCAAAAGGCATTTTGGTGCAACAAAATAGCCCCCAGTGGGTGATGAATGCTGTTTTGAGCATGTCCTATGATGCCATTTGTATGTGATTGTAACCGGCGTATCCATTCATGCTGGAAAGGAGTGCTTTCCCTGCTATGTTATCAACCAAGATATCAATGTGCGGGAAAGGAAAACCATCATTCGGACTAACTTTGTTGAGGTCGCGAAAGTCAATGCACACGCGGACCCTCCCGTCTTTCTTAGGCACCGGGACTATGTTTGCTATCTAATCAGTGTACAGTACTGGTTCGATGAATCTGATTGTTAACTGTTTCTGTATCTGATGAGTGCATTATTGACATGTTTTTATCGGATAAAAACGCACTCATTTGATAGGTTTTAGGATGATTATATCATTTCTTAGGAGATTTTATGATTATCTTAACAAGGTCGACTATGTTGGGTACTTTGTGTGGTTTTTGTGATTTCGGGTGAATTTCGGTACCTCGATCCTTACAAGAAGTTTTGAAAGTCAAAGGACAATGAACGCTTGTGTATGAGAATCTTGGAAGGTCAAAATAAGTCATATATGCTATGGAATTGGTCGAAATTGAAGTTGGAAAGCTCCGTGCACAATGTGGCCCAAAGGAGCTAACTTTGCGATTTTTGCAATTCTGACACCTGTTCAGTATTTTGCCCATAACTTCTTTGTTTGAACTCCAAATGTGGAGTTCTACACAGCTATGGAAAGATAAGAAGCAGGGCTACAACTTTCATGTTTTGAGGTTTTCCAAATTTGAAGTTTAAGAGGGTCAAAATCGAGTTCGAAGTCAGCTGACGGGAGCTGACCGCCACCCGGGCGGGTCAAACGTCACCCGGGCGGGTCCAGAGGCAGAACGTTGCTGGCAGGCTGACCCGGGCGGGTGAATCTCAGTTCATTTCCCACCCGCCCGGGTGGGATCTGTTCCGTGCGCAGCAAGACTTTGCGAAGGACTATTTGTGCGGTTTTGGTAGTTTGTTTTTAGAAAACTTTTGTAGTGCCTTTTGGCCCATCATTAGACCCTATATAAGGGCCTTTTGCCTAGTTTTAGAAATTATCCATCATTAGCTAGTTTGACTAGGTTAGCCCCGTGTGATGCACGATTTTAGTAGAAAAACAAAAACAAAGTATCATTCATTTTAAGAAGGTTTTATGATTGGTTTGTTCAATATAATAGCAAGTAAATGAATGAAAATAAATCCCCTAAAAAAATGAATGAAAACAATTAATTTTCTTATAAAACATAGCAAGAACCTTTAAATAATAAAGGAATGACTTATCGTCTTTTCTTTTTCTTTCTTTATTTTTCTTTTTTTTTTATGATGCAATTTTCTTCACGGCTATGTTTTGCACCAATGGTTTTATTTGTATGTTATTTTATTTGAGTTTTAAGCTTTTTGGAAGAAGGGAAAAATGTTGTGACATTGAAAAAAAAAAAAAAGAAAAAAAAGTGTTCAAATGAAAAAAAAAATGTTTAGCTAATTGAGAGACAAAAATACTTTTCGTTAAAATGCTACACTTTTACTCCAATAGATTAGCATTTTTTCCCCACTCTTACTCTTATTATTTTGCATTAATAAAATGCCTTGTTTTTTTATTAAAAAATTTGACATGACTAATCCCTAATTTAGAGCATTAAACAATATTAATCCCACCTTTGCATAAATATTGGAATAATCCCAAGTTTCAACTTATGTCACCATAATGGTCGCAGAGTGGACGACGCTAACATCCATTTACATTTTTGCTTTGATTTTTGAGATGGGAGTTATTGATTTAGGGTTATTTTTAAGTAGTTACCACAACCATGTCAGCAAAAATGTTAATGGATGTTAACGTCGTCCACTCTGGGACCACTGTGGTGACAGACGTTGAAATTTGGGATTATTCCAAAATTTATGCAAAGGTGGGATTAATATTGTTTTATGCCCCAAACTAAGGATTATTCATGTCAAATTTTCCTTTTTTATTTGGGCAGCTTTACACTTTTCATCTAATAAAGTGGCTCGTTTTGCCAAAACTTCTACTTTCAGATAGTTTAACTTCACAACCCACTATGACAAAAAGAAAAAAAAAAAAGAAAAAAAATGGATTGATAATAGGAGTATTCACTTTCTGAATGATCTCCACCCTGTTATTGGCTATTAATAAATCAAATTATTAGACAAAGTTAACAACACATAAACCCAACTGGGTTCGATGCGACCATATGAGATTGGGAGCAGTTCCCAGATCTAAAATCCAAATTACAAATTAAAAAAGAAATCAAAATTGTTAATACAAACTTATGGACTTACGATTATACAACAAAATCAATCTAAGTACCAATCAATTAGTAAAGTACTGTAGAAGAAATAGACGTGAATCAATGACGTCCAAGCAAGCAGACGCAGACTTCAAACTGTAAGAGTTGCAACCATGACGGAGGAAAAGGCTTGAGAGACGAGAGCCGAGGAGACAGAAAATTGAGTTTCAGTCATCGAAAATTGTAATTGGTAGCAATAAATTCTGCGGAGATTGGAGCATAGGGAAATAAAATTTGCTGAGTTGACAACTGAGAATTCGAGGAGACGGTAATCTGTAGAGCAGATTGACTTGAATTTGGGAAATAGAAAAGGTAAATTATGAGAAAGAGGAACACGTTTTAGGCGGGAATTTTTTTTTTCCAGATGTTGCCACGTCAGCAATGATGATGTCAGAACTTCCTATTTTAGTATATAGTTATAGATTGCTTTGGAGATTAATTTAGCACTAGAATTCTCTCTCAAAACTCTAGTTAGCCTTTATTCATTATTCAAACAACTTTGTGACTTCTATCCAAGATTCAATCTTTATTAATCGAGGTACTTAATTTTTCTTCAATTTTATTATTTCATAGTTCATTAATCATGTTTATTAAGGTTAGATTAATCTATTTGTTTGTTTCTTTAAGCATGAGTAGCTACTTTCTTAGTTCTAGGGTTGATGTAGCTTAGCAAATAAATTGATTGAATGTTGGGATAAATCGTTTGTTAGCATGCCATTAAGATTTATTGTATGTGATTGTTAGAGATTCATGTTATTAATTGTTCTTGAAAAAGATTCGATCTTTAACTAAAGACGACTAGTATAAAATTGAAAGGGGAATATTAGTTGTTGGATTTCTATCAATTGCCTTGATTTTCTAATCACGAAAGTAGATTAAAAGATCTCGTGGACAATAGGATTGGTTTTGTTCTTAATGCTTTTAACTTGTTTAATCCCATTAAAATAGGTGGTTTTACAACGTTGAATTTGGCATAAAACCGTTCGAAAGAGAGTTTTAGGTGTCCTTATCCATCCTTGCAATAATTGATTTGGCATGCTAGTTTGTTTTATCCCTTCGTATAATCAGTTTAGCTAAGTGAAATCAACCCTAGGCCTTTCTACTGATTTATTCCCTATTTAGATCATTAGATAACTTTTGCCCTGCGATTGATTCGCTTAGATAATTGAATTAGTGGTATTTGGTACTTGGAACCGTTACTCCCTGTGGATACGATACTTTTATATTACTTCGATTTTCCCATACACTTGCGGGGATATCAAGTTTTTGGCGCCGTTGCCGGGGAGTGATGTTGTTTTGTTTCAATATCGAATTAAAGCAAATTTGATTAGACTAAGCCATTTTCTTTTTCTTTTTATGTGTCTGTTTAATACTGTCTTATCGGTGCTCACTGTTTGCTTAGTGTTATTGTATGCACACCAGGAGTAAAGGACCCAACGACCTTGAGCCCCCAGATCCTGAACCGGAAGTCACCTTTCTGCATCGCATCGCAGCTGTTAAGAAAGTCAGACAGGCGCTAAGACAGAAACGACAAGCAGCCATGGCAAACAATACTCTACGTGATCTTTCCATGCCAACGACGGTGCAACCCAGCATCGTTCGCTTTGCACTTGGTGCCAACAACTTCAAGTTACGGACAGGGCTCATCCAATTTGTCCAGCAAGATCAGTTTGGGGGATCCCCTATGGAAAACCCAAACGACCATCTGAATTCCTTCCTCGACAAGTGCGACATCATGAAGGTCAATGGAGTTACTGATGATGCCATTCACCTTCGTTTGTTCCCGTTCTCTCTTAAGGATAGAGCTAAGGAGTGGTTGAAGAACAGTACAGCAGGTTCCTTCACTGCATGGGATGACTTGTCCGAGACCTTCCTGACTTACTTCTTCCCAACCGGAAAGACTGCCAAACTTCGGAATGACATCACTTCTTTCTCCCAATATGATGGAGAATCTTTATATGAAGCTTGGGAGAGGTACAAGGAGTTGCAGAGATCGTGCCCACATCATGGTGTCCCCGACTGGATGATCATTCAAACTTTTTACAATGGCCTTGATCGTGAGCACATGATCTCATTGGATGCTGCCTCTGGTGGAACTATAATGTTGAAAACCATCTCGGACGTGAAGAAGATAATTGAAGAGATGGCCTCAAACAATTACCATTGGTCCAATGATCGAGCATCATCTAGGAAACGGGGTAAGCTTGATATTGATGCGGTAACTATTCTCACTAGCAAGTTTGATGCTTC
>BSSO01002529.1:0-19045 GCA_030267885.1 Mesembryanthemum crystallinum | reverse complement strand
GCCCTTTAGCCACGCCCAATGGGAAATGAAGTTCCTTCTTACAGGGAAAAAAAAAAAAAAAAAAAAATCTCACTGCTAAATCAATTACTTTAAACATTCCCCTTCCCAAAATCTCTACTCATTGACTTTAGTATGTCATTGTTGTCGCTATATCCTTGTCATGTAGAAACTGGCCCTTCTTCTTTAACTTCATTTTATTTTATTTTATTAGGCTTATTATATTTCTTAAATAATTAAATAACAAAACTTAGATAACTTCTGTGGTACCTCTGAACTTTGGCCTAATGCCAGTGGTGTCCATGCTTCTCCAATAATATCAGTGGTATCCCTGAACTTTGACTTTAACGTTTTCCGTATCCTAATGGTTGACGGAACTCCTTTCAGTTAGATTTTTTATTTTTTATTTTTTATTTTTTTACTATTTCACTTAGTTAATTTATGGGGCACTGTAAAATGTTTGATATACCCTTACTTGCCTTAATTACTCAACAGGTAGGTATTTGACAGGCCTTTCCCTTATAAATTGACCCACCCACCATTGTCAGACCTCCAAAAAATTTCTTCAGATTTATAAGAGGAATGGTTGTCAAATACCTAACAGTTGTGTAATTAAGGCAAGTAAGGGTATACCAGTCATTTTACAGTGCCCTATACATTAACTAAGTCAAATAGTTAAAAAAAATCTAACGGAAAAGGAGTTTCGTCAACCATTAGGGTATGAAAAACATTAAAGTCTAAGTTTAGGGGTACAAAAAATGTTAAAGTCAAAGTTTAGGAGTACCACTGGCATTATTGGAAAAGCGTGGACACCACTGACATTAGGCCAAAGTTCAGGGGTACCACGGGAAATTTCCGTTAAAAAAATATCTTTGTGCCTTTGTGCACCTAGAAGCACAAGTTTCAAATGGCCTGTGGATGGTTTAATTTACTTGGATGGCTTAATTTACTTGGTAAATTACCTGTGGATGATTGAATGTGAGTGGCAAAGGTGGACTAGTACTCTCTCCGTTCACTATTTAAGATGGCATTCATTATTGGACACAATATTTAAGAAGAGAAGGAAATGACCACATTGCCCTTACTTTACTAGTGGGTGTAAAGGTGATAGTGACTTGATGAGAGAGAAAAAGTTAACGATATTTTGATACTTTCAAGGGAATTTTTTTTACCAAAATTGGAAGTGTAACCTTAAATTATCAATGTTTGAAAATGGAAAGTGACATCTTAAAAAGTGAACGGGGGAATATCATATTCTCGAACTTTGCAGTTTTTAAGATGTGTGTATGTTGACTTTAATCATTGATATGTATTATTTTGATGTTGGTTAGTAATTTTCATGAAGTCAAGAAAAATTGAAAAGCAATGTTTTATGCATAAATGTTTCAAAATGGTTGCACCCAATGGATGTCCATTTACGGGTTTCATCCGTCCCATCCGTTGGATATGGATATGATTAGATGAAATTCGATTAATGAATGGATACAGATGTAGACTTAGGTCAAAATAATTGAATATATATGGGTATATTTTCACCCCATTTATATCCGATAAGCATATCTGATACTTTGTTATCCCTAAGTTCAACATTGATAATCATCAACACCGGAAATTATGTCCCTTTGATAATTCATTAACCTCAGTAATATCTCACCAAGTTTCAACTTCAACCTTGCATAACATGCAAATCCACAACCAACATAGATAAGATTCCATAATAATTGGTGTTAGAGATTCTTCCCAATCATGAATTAAATTAGTAATAGCAATTCTTGTAATTTCTCAAGAGATTATTCAATGTGCATTTATATTGTCAAATCAATGAGTGGTCGATCACCATTTAAGGAATTCCATGAATTTCTAACACAAGAAACCATATAAGAGGTTCTTCTAATCTTTTAAGTTCACAAGTCAACATCTCCACGTTAAACAGAAGAAATAATTTTGTTAAATATTATTTCTAAATTCTTTGGGCAAGGATTTCTTCAAAGATCATATAAACTTAACAATTTTTTTTTTTTTTTTTATATTTTTTATACAAAAAGGTTAAATAATTGTGTTGATTGATTGTAAGGTTTAAGATCCCATTTTTTGCATGTGCTTGAGGAAGGAAAATTAACTAAACCCCATATTTTAAGGGATAATTGCTTGTTAAATAATCAAAAAACTTTCAACAAGTTGACAAATTAAAGCAATCAAGTTGAAGAATCAACATACCTATTTGTTGGCCATTTGGAAATATACCCACACTAATACTACCTTGTTAATGTAATAAGTTAAGTAAAACAGACTGTATGCTTAGTGGATTATCAAGTAAAACCATCTCAAGCACATTGTTTGAATCCATGCTTGCAGTTTTGATGGGTTATTTACTCTGTGGACCAATATTTCTTTTGTAATATTAATTAGGGATTAATAACATCATGACTGTAGACTATATATGGTTTTGAGTTGAATTACAAATATCCGAATTTGTTTCGTTAGCTACGGACTAATCCAATTCAGAACAATTCAGGTGTGAGACTGTTTACACTGTTACTCTTAATTATTTTTATCCTTTTGTTTTTCGTTTATTTGTTCTTTCTTTGTTTTAGAGGATGCACAAACACCAATAAAATTAAAATCAAACCCTCAATTTCATGTTTGGAAGACAATACTCCTAACCATTATATTATTATCTTTTGATTCTTATTATTATATGTAATCAGATGATGTATTATTTGATAAAACACATTTTCCCTCCTATACATCTTAGGTTACAAATTACAATTGACTAAAAAACCTAATCAATTGATCTTTGAATTACCATGCTCTATGATACATTTACATTGTTGTACATTTCTATTTGTTTTTTCGATAATTAAGAGCCAAACTTATTAAAGCAAAGAAAACAAGCACCACAACAAAATAAGGAGATGTCGCGGGCCTAAAGATCCAAAAGGAATCAAAAGAAAGTAAAACAAAACACTAATAGGCAACAAAAAGAACAAAAGTGGAAAAAAAATCGCAACCATCTTACGATACCACTGCAAAACACTCCACGACTTTGACCAAGAGCTCCCCTTTTCCTCAACAATATACTATCCTCTGTAATCTTCTTCTTCTCAGCTTTTCTTTACTAACCTTGCACTCCTTTTCACTTGCGTTAGAGTTTGGACCACCTCACAGTCATCTCGAGCCACGCACCAATCCTAAAACTTTCCCAAGATCCCAAGTTCTAACCGCCTGCTCATAATCACTAACCAATTCATCATCACTACTGCTAATAGGGCCAACGTCTTCGTATAAAGCACCTTTTTCTTTATCATCTACGCATATCTTCTATTTCCCTTTCCGGTTGAAACCCTCTTTATTTCCTTTGCTTTTTGTAACTTTCTCCAACCTTTTACCATATTTTTCCTAGACTTCTTGCTGATGTTCTCCCTCATGGTTTGATCATTCTTGGCCATTCCAGTATTGCTAGATCGAAACCCCATAGGAGAAGATGAAGATGGAATAGCTACTAAGAGCGTGTTTGGCCTAAATTATTTGAAGCATGAGCTTCTCCCTATGTCATTCACAATTTTGCCCCTCCACCTTCCCCATTTTGAGCTTGTAAAAAATTAAAAACATACCATTGAGGACTTAGAAGCACAAGATTCAAATTGGAGCTCGTGCTTCTTGGACCACAAGGTTAAGTTTTTAGCTTTTTATAAGTTCAAAATAGGGAGGTGCGGGAGGTAGGGAAGTTGGGAATAGGGTAAAAAGCTCAAGCTTTTAACAAGCTTAACCAAACACGCTTTAAGAGCCCGTTTGATTGAATTTCTAACAACTGTACTTCTAATACTTATTTTCCTCCACCGACAACATTCTTCCTCCACCAACTCCACCACTTTCAACTTCCATTTTGTAGCTTGTACATTTAGTTCTCAATCAATCTAATTAGAAGTCAAAAATGAAGGAGAAGATAAAGAAAATATTGAAGGAAAATAAGGTTATAAGTAGAGTTTGATAAAAACTTGACCAAACGGATCCTAAACATTAGACCATGTATCCAATTATCCATGACCAACAACGGACAAATAAAACTCTCATAATCATAAAAAATGAGCAACTACGACTACTCTATGTATAAATCAGTTGCCTTCAATTTTTTTTGTTTTAAATCCATCTTTGATTCCCCTTGGTCGGCTTTTCTCTGAATATGTGTCAACAGGAACCACCAAATGAGCTTACGTAGTGCGTGATTTTCTCAAAGCTCTATATATACATTACATACATATAGTACTATAAATTAATTCCTAGATCTGTATTGTTACAATATCTAGCTGTAGTTTAAGTACAATACCAAATAATAAATAAAAACAAACATTTGAATCCTTGCACCTATTAACAATGGCTGCCTTTGTTGCTCTCTTCTTAGTTGCACTGATCACCATTACCCTGTTGTTAACACTGCTTAGGAAGCAGACCCGAAATGGGTTCGACCCGCGGCGCAAACCGAACCGGACCCCGCCAGGAGAAATGGGTCTACCATGGATCGGTGAAACCATGGAATTCTACAGAGCACAACAGAAGAATAGGCTGCTGGAGGACTTCATTGGGCCGAGGATGCGGGCCCACGGCGACACGTTCAAGACCCGGCTGATGGGTTCGCCTACGGTGGTCGTAAACGGGGCTCGAGCAAATCGGTTTTTTTTATCAAACGAGTTCAAGCTCGTGGTCAGCTCCTGGCCAACATCGTCGGTCCAGCTCATGGGTCCCACCTCCATCATGGAGAAGACAGGGGACCAGCACCGCCGCCTTCGAGCCCTGCTGGCGCCCTGCCTTGGTGCCACCGGAGTCGAATCGCTGGTCCCGAAAATTAGGAATGTAGTTACGGATCATTTGGCTAATCATTGGGGGAAGGGGGACAAGATTGTGGCCCTATACAGATCTGCTAAGCTGTTGACTTTCACTGTCATGTGCCAGTGTCTGTTGGAGATGGATCAGGTCCAGGAAGGGTTGTTCAAGTGCTTCGAGAAGGTTCTAGAAGGCGTGTTCGCCCCGCCTGTTAATGTTCCCGGGACTAGCTTCTGGCGGGCTAAGCGAGCGCGGGCTGAGATTGAGAAGGTTCTGCTTCAGGTCGTTAGGAACAAGAGGAAACTAATGGAGGACCAACAACAAGAACAACAGAGTAAAACGATGTCGTTACTGTCGAGCTTGGTCGGTGCCTTGATTCGAGGCGAGATAAGTGAGGTTGAAGTGGTTGACAATGTGGTTTTGCTCATCTTTGCTGCTCATGACACCACTTCTTTTGCTATTGCCATGACTTTCAAGATGTTGGCTCAACACCCTGATTGCTACTCTAAATTGCTTCAAGGTGCAATTTATTATAACTTCTTATACACTTATGCTTAATTTTATGGACTATAGTGATAGTAACTGTTTTGCCAAGAATGTTATTTACTGTTCTGTTTTGTTATGCAGAGCATATGAATATTAGAAGAAACAAGACCGCGGAGGCTGCTAATGATGTGACTGTAGAGGATGTGATGAAGATGAAGTATACATGGCAAGTAGCCCGCGAAAGCATGCGTCTCTTCCCTCCCATTTTCGGGTCGTTCAGAAGAGCCATCCAAGACATCGAGTTCGATGGATTCACCATTCCCAAAGGATGGAAGGTCAGCCCATTTCTTAGTTCTATGATGCTCAATCATAAAATAAACCAAATAAAGTCCGTGTCGTAATTTTCATACTTGAGTCTAATAAATATGATATATGGTCTCCGCTAGTCTATGGACAAGGTCATGTATATCTGGTCCCCCTAGACATAGTGTTACCATCTATGTACTAAGGTTATTGTCACACAAAAGATTATAGTAGACCCACCATACAATCGAATTGAATTGTATTATTTTGTCTTGATTTGATGCAGGTGTTATGGACTGCTTATGGGACACATTTCAATGATGAGTATTTTGAAGAGGCAAATAGATTTGATCCAGACAGATTTGAGGAGCCCATGCCACCTTATGTGTTTGTTGGATTTGGAGGAGGGCCAAGGGTGTGTGCAGGGTACCAGTTGGCTAAGCTTAATATTCTCATTTTTGTTCATTTGGTTGTAACTCATTACAATTGGTCTTTGGTTCAACAAGATGAGCCCATTGTTATGGATCCTCTTCCATTCCCTTCCCAAGGAATGCCCATTAGAATTTCTCCCAAAGATTGTATAATTAACCAAGAGTAGAAAACTATACCCCTTTATTTGTTAATTACTGTAGTTTTTTTGTATTAGGTATATATATGCATGTAAAAACAACTCTACCAAAGAGCACATTTATATATCTATATAATGATTAGATTAAAGGGCATGAGTATTGAACCTTAGGTTGCCATGTCAACAGCTGATATATGTGCTGAATAGTTTGCTTAGAGTCCACATATGGACATTCTAAACTAAACAATATCGACAAACACAATCGCAAGATAGATACAAGAGTATTTACCTCCTTGGAGATCAAAAGCATACAAGTTCATAGGGAGAGGGGTTACATGCCATAATCAAGTTACAAAAACTCAAGTGGTCATTTTTGCATTCCTTTGCCAATTTATTTGTAACCAAATTTGCTTCTTTAGACTTGTGCTTAATCTTGATTTGTACGTCTTATCAATTAGCCTCATGCAATTCAAGTCTAGTTGAGTGTGATAAGGATTGTGTCCTACTCTACCAAGTCTAGCAAAGTCTAGCTGGTAGGTGTTTGAGATGTTCTCACACCATCCAAAGTATGTTGTGTAGCAAAGTCTTGCGTATCAAGCATGTACAATGGGTTGACGTTTGAGAGCTTCCCACACCACCATGTTCAGATGTGTTTGTTATTAATTAGCTCCAATAGTGTTTTTATGTGTATGAGATGTCTTATGTAAGGTGTAAAGTAATAGTAAATTAATTAGCAAGTTTTGAAGCTTGTGGTTTTCAATGGGGGAGAGAGAGAGAGAGAGAGAGAGAGAGAGAGAGAGAGAGAGAGAGAGAGAGAGAGAGAGAGAGAGAGAGAGAGAGAGCGCGCCCGCTAACCCAAACACTTTCCCCAGGTGCTCAGTGCAGTGACTCCCTATACTCAGCAATCCCCGAGGCTCAAGTATCACTGCTCCTCCTAAGCTTTATTTCCTCAGACGTGACCCAAACCCTGCCTCCTCCGAACCACTATTGAATATTCCTCTTTCCCTCAATCCGCTTTGATCCAAGGGTTTCTAGCTCGAAAAATTTACTCCTGAATTCCTCTAGACAAATCTTGGTGGAGAATCTAACCTACAATTCTAACTCCCAACCCTCCTTCTAGTTTGTCAACCTAAACCCCATCTTCCTCTTATTCTCTAATTTAGATGGACTTTGTTCCTCCACCTTTGATTATGAGATTTGTGTTTTCATCCCTGAAGAGGAATATGTGGACATAAGCCAATCTTGGCTCAAGTCAAATTTATGTAAAGTAGTGGAAAAATCCTTCTCTATTGAATCTCTCATTTAATCCCTTAAATCATCTTGGAAATGCAATGCGTGTGTAGAATTTACCCTGCCACGTTAGTGTTTCATACTAGCCAGTGAGTGTTTTCTTGAAGATTATTATTCAAGGTCCATAGAACATGATTGGCTACCAAGTATACCAAAGTACGGAAGCGAAGATTCAAACATCTCAGGCAAGGTTTGATAAAATTGGTATTTAGGCTCATTTGCCCGAATTGTAGATTGATTTTTTTTTTTTCAAAAGATATGTTTGAGAAAATCGCAACATAATCGTACAACTCTTTAAAATCCATGCAAATACACTTCATGGGGAAAATGTTAGAATGTTAATCTCTGTGTTCAATTGGATCTATTNAAGAGTGGTAATATCATTCAAGATCTAATCTTCATGCATTTACCGAAGATGTCTGAGATTTGTCATCATCTAGGACATGAAATGGAGAAATGTCACAAGAACAAAGATAAGGATCATTTAAAAGGAAAACTTCTTCCTAATTAAAGTGTTGGTTAAAGTCAAGTCGATCTAAAACATGGCTAGTATTAGTCGAATCCACCTAAAAAATGACCAACTTTTGACCAAAGGGATAGAAAATTAACCGACTCACAATTGCACAAGCTCGCCCCATGGGGATGAGGTTTGGAGGTGCGAATCAACTCGACCGATAAACCCTTTAGAGACATAGCACTCGGAAAGATAACTTGTAATGCTCATTACGAAGAAAGGGCCATTCTTATATTTAAAGATCCACCGTAGGTTCCTGACGACAAAGGGTCGAGACCTAAATAGGGCTCGAGCGGGACTCTAGCTCATAGGTCGAGGTCCGGCAAGATTTCAATTTTTAAGTTGACTTGCAACAATCATGAGAGAGATCGAACGTTGAACAAGATGCAAAAATTGAGATCAATGATCTGTAAGCCGGAAGATTGGCAGAGGTTGCACTAGAGGAACTAAATCAAGGTCTTGACCCTTCCTGGTAGAGAATCCATGGCCGGTCTTGTCAATTGCAATCTTTCAGGTAGGGATGGCAATTGGTCGGGTATGGATCAGGCGGAGCCATATCCATATCCACATCCATTTATATTTTTTCATCCATATCCATATCCATATTCGTTTAATTTTATTTCATCCATCCATATCCATATCTGGTGGATGAAGCGGGTAAATGGATATCCGTTGGACATTAAAATAAGTTTATCAAAAATAAAACTTTCATTTATTCATGACATAATATTGGCTTAAGAGAATAAAATCGATAATTAGCAAGCCATAATATCCCAAGTTACACATAATATATGCACAACAAATACAATTATGCTTAAAAACTTGAGATAGGTGTTTATATTTGTGGTGGGAAAATATAAAACATTATCTACATATTAAAATAAAATGCAAATAAATATAGATTTTATAAGTATTTCGGGTAAACGGATGGATTAATGGATGACAACTCATCATCCATATCCGATCTGATAAACATCCATATCCATTATTCATCCATTTAAATTCATCCATATCCAATTATAATGGATCGGGTGGATGAATGTTCATTGGATCGGGTTGCCATTGTCATGCCTACTTTTAGGTCAACTCGACTCTGCCTCGTCTCCCTTAGGATATTGAGTTTTCTCTCATGTTTTGTCTAGTTCGGGCCCCAGGTTTGCTCCCTGACAAAACCAGGTTTATCAGGCATGATAGAATTCGACACAAAGTGACTTTGTTTGATAAAACATTGTGGATAATCCCTCATGTCATATTTTTCATGAGAATTCTCTTTGCATATTTTGAGGGATTGTGTGGAGGCTACTGCATTGTGGAATCATATGTCTACTTATAAAACCTTATTTGATGATGACCTAAGAGGTTGCTTCAAATGTAACATATTATTTAAGTCTGAGCACAACAATGTTCCTTAGCCCACCTTGTTCTTTTATTTTCCAGTAAATAACTGTGTGTTTAACAACCAGAACCAACTGATGAGATTTTGTTGAGAAAACCCCTTTTGATGCTTGGGAATGGCAATGCAACAGAGCTACTCGTGTTGAATTTCGAAAATTGATACCATTGTTAATTGGGATACCCCTTATTTGGTACAAATTGAACTATGATGCAACATATATATGTTCATTCCATTGGCTATGTTGGAGTTGGAGGAATCATTAGAGACTGACAAGGAAGATGGCCATGGGTTTCAATGTTTCATGATGAAATGCCATGGGAAGCACTGCTATTCATGTTGAAGTCATTGCGATTGTGGAAAGTCTCAAGCTCGTCAAAGTTAACTGATGAAAGGAGATTATCATCAACTCGGATTCCTTAAGAGCAATCACCAGAATTCAACAAACCAACCCACCAAGACATAAAATTTTCTTTAAGGCGATCTTCCACCCTTCACTTTGAGGAGATAAAAATTTTGGAGACAATTTTTTTCTAAGTCTATTGGTGGCGATACTCCTTTAGAGAGCTTTCCTCTGGCGAACTCTTCATTTGGGGGTTCCTTCCAACTAGTTTGTAGACAATTTTTTCTAAGACTACTGTTGGTGGCAACACTCTTTTAAAGAGCTTTCCTCTCTTCCCTCTTCAAGAATGCGTCTAGCTTTCCGCGGTCAGCCAACTCATCCAACGCCCTCTTCAAATATTGGCACTCTGATGTGCCATGGTCGTGCTCGTTGTGGTATTCACACCACTTTTTCTGGTTTACAGAATTTCTAAGGGGTTTTTATTAAATCGGGCTGCTTTAGCATCGGGTGACCTTTGATTTCCATGAGGATCTTCCTTCTATTTAACCTGAACTAATTGAAGTCTGCGTCTCTTTCATGATGTTTCCTACCTCTCTTGCAATCATCCCCTCCTAACTGTTCCTTTAAGCGCCCTCGATTTCTTGGTTTTCTCCCATCCGCACAAATCTCAATAGATTGGATATGTTTCTCAACTCGGCTCAAGACTTCGGTTAGAGAGCTTACGTTGTCCTCCACTAGAGAAACTTGAAGCGAGTGCTCTTCAACCTCTTCATTAGAGCAGTCATCGCAATGCTCTCTGAAAGCCTGGGATGAGCAAGGCTTCCGAGGTGAAACGTTTCAAGTAGTCCTTCAAAGATGCATCATCCTTTTGCCCTACCGACATGAGGTTCCAGCTTGTCTTCTTCTGGCGTTTGCTTGTCGCAAAGTGGCTAGTGAACATCTCCGACAAATGGTCGAAGGTCAATATAATTCCTAGAGGGAGGCTGTTGAACCAACTTTGAGCTAACCCCTTGAGCATGGTCAGGAATTACTTGCATCATATGGCGTCTGAGTCTGTCTGAATGCACATTTAAGCATTGTACGCTGCTAAATGATCATCTGGGTCACTGGCGCTGTCATACGGATCAATGGCGGGAATTTTAACCTTCCCATGTTTCGAAGTGTTGATCTCCTCAATGAATAGCATCACTAATTTACGACCACCTATGTGCAAAGCCCCAAGGCGGTGAGTTATGCTGTTGGCATCGCTCCTTGGTCGGCTTTGTGCACTCTACTCATCCTTTTGGGATGGTCGCCTTGATCAAGATTGGGAATAATGTGGGTCTGTGTATTCGGATCCACGACGCGAAGTGTGGACGGAGTACCCGTCATCACATCGACCGAGTGATCGAGAGTCGTCGACCGCTAAGCGCTCGGCTTCCCTAATTACTTGCTCAAGGTGACTCCGAGCCAAGATCACTTGTCGAGCATCGAACTGCCCTTGGTGTTCTTCCAACCCAAGATGTTGTTGGCTAGCTTGACTAGAATGACGCGACACTTGAGGAGAATGTTGCCTTGGTGGGGTAGGCGCCCTCCTCTGGATGTTTCGAGGACGGCCGACCTTCTTTCTCCCGAGGGGCGCCCTCATAGCCTACGCCGGTTCCCCTGCTCATGCCCTAGGTTCTCTTCTTAATTGTTGGGATGAACCTGCCCATCTCCATGTAAGACTTGTTGCTAACCCTCTCCACCTCCTGACTTCAATTGAGCAAGGAAGTCATTGAGGCTCTTTCTCAAACTAAAATGAAGGTCATGAGTGGCTTTGTTCAGGTCAGCCTGAGCTCGTGGTTGCACCTAGTTAGCCCAGCTGGTCTCCAGTCTACCATGGGGTTCGGCCTCACTAATGACATCCTCTACATGCACCATCTTATCTTTAGCGCCTTTGCTGATCGCCGCGGTAGCGGAGCGAGTTCCAAGAATAGAACAGTGCACGTTCCCCACAAACGGCGCCAAAATGTTTGGGGCTCTTTTTGGGGGGTGGCCACGAGATGATCGGCGGAACGCAGACGGCTATGGTCTAAGGATGCTCTTCGCTACTTGTGGGAGGTTGATCAGCTGATCGGCGGTCGGCGGTCGGCTACCAGCAAAACAGAGACTGCCCCGGGGCAGACCGGGGAGTAGCCCCTCCGATACTCGAGTTAGATTGGTCGGATCGAATGGGTATCAGAGAGGGATATGGCTCTCTGACAGATCCTCCTTGAATAAGAGAGAGAGAAATATTTGATTGATGTTAGATGATCTGATTTATCAGTGCAAATCCCAAGAAAAAGATCATACCTGATGTAATGAATGCAGAGTATTTATAAAGGTAGAGAGTGGCATAGGGCGTAATATTTACCAACTCTAAGGCTGGTTTAGCTCTCCACACTCCATTGGATAATTTGGGCTTTAGTTGGAGCCCAATTAAATTGGGGCCACTCTAAGCCCATTTTTTGTCTAAATAGGTTCGTTTCGAGGCACATAAATTGATCGATATGCTTGTTTGAGACAAAACTACACACATAGTTGTGTGTGAGATATAGTAGATCGTTCGTTTGTGATTTTCTTATCCAATTTGGCTTTCTATGTTAGAATTGTTTATTTATTTTACCAAATTTACTACCCGATTGACTAAATTGGTATTTTAAGTGAGACATGCACGACAATATAGTATTTTAACTTACGCCGGCGACGCTAATGTATATTAAATGAGACATTCAGGCGCATAGACACAAAAATAAGGAATATATGGTCAAATGATTATTTTTATTAGTTTTAGTCATTTTTTACCCCTTGGCCTATTTTCTTATTTTTTCACAAATTTCTTTTCCTTTTCTTTCGATCCCCTTTTTCCCTTTCCTTCTCATTTTCTTCATTTCTTCTCATCTGCTTTGCTTCAATGGTAGTGCACTGCTTATAATGGCTGAGTACAATGGAGGCAATGTATAGAAAATACTACCTTCACCACTTGCGATCGCTGATAGCTTCTGAACGTCGAGAGTGAGGAGATTCAACCAAGGACGTTGATAAAAGAGAGAGAAAGGGAAGAAGAGGTTAAGAAATTTGTGGAAAAGAAAAGAAAAATAAGGAAAAGAACATGGGAGAAAATGGTAAAAAAGATGACTTAAAATAATAAATTAATCAATCTGGCCGGAAATTCCTCATTTTTTGGTGTATGCGCATAAATGTCTCATTTAATATACCATAATATCATTGTTGTCTCATTTAATATATCTTAGTTCGCTGGTGTCTCCTTTAATATACTTTAGCGTCGCCGGTGTCTCATTTAATATACCCTAGCGTTGCCGATGTAAGTTAAAATACTATATGTCGCGCGTGTCTTATTTAAAATATCATTTTGGTCAATCGGGGAACTTTACTTGATATTCTTTTTTGCACCTCAATTTCTAACAAGTGTGTTTAGTCTTTTGTATTTTCTCATGCATAAAAATCCCAACCAGTACAGTGGTGAAAAAGTTTGAAGAGTAGTTGAAGCAGAGTTTGAAACCTAAAAAAACCCCAAGATAAAGTTTTCACCAAAACAATAATCATTCAACAGCTAGTAACAAGAAAGAAAAACTATGTCAACTAAATTTAATGAAATGCCAAATGGTCAAAGAGACTTAAAAGCCAACCAACTCAGCAAAACAAGGTGCATGACATCCTCAAGGCATGGTGGTAGTGTCACTGGGAGAAGTCCAACCAATAAATAAATAAATTGTAGACATGGGTGTTCCGTGATATATGATTTTTTTTGGTTTTCAACCACTGGTTCACCCATCACTTTTGGCCCAAGGCTAATCCTATATATTCACAGGGGTCGGACCATAAAGGGGTAAAATGTTCCTACCAAGTAGTTTAATTTCTCCATTCACAAGATTTGAACCCTCGACCTTACTTAAAGGATAAGAGTGTCGAACGACGACCCACACCAGCCACTTGTTGATTCCGTGATATACGAATTTAAATCAGATACAGAACAAGTTCCCGCGTCTTGTACTGTATATATACTACTACTAGTAAAACTAGATCACAGAAACTCTGGTACATGCAATAATTATAATATGCAGATCATCAGAGTTGTGCAGTGCAGGGTATCAGTAAAGCACAAGGCAGAGGGAAGGGTGTCATTAAATGAGATCAGATACAAGTAAATGCTGCCCTCTGCAATAACACTAATATCAACTACTCACATACTCCTCCACCTGCTTGTATTTACTACCTACCTATGCTAGCTCTATTGTCTCATCACCTCCTCTCCTCTTTAAAGGTAATATATACTCCACAATAGTAACTCATTTCTCCTTCACCATCTCCATCTTAGTACCAAGTAAGTTAAGAGAGAAAAAACTGAGGAGGATGGAGATGAGGAGCAAATTCAGATCTTCGTCTTCAAGAGGTGGTCGTCTCGTGTTTTGGGTTGTGCTTATGCTTTCCAACAATCTCATCCTTCCTGTTTTATGTTCTACTACTACTACTACTACTACAAGTGACACCAACTTTGGTAACCAAAAGAACTACTACTCTTCTCCTGACCCATCATATGGTACTGTTCCCAGCAGCCCCCCTTCAGGTTTTTCCCTTGTTCATCTCCTTTTTTATGTTATATGTATATATATTTCTATTTAGTTATATATTTTCTTGGATTATTTGGCATGATATATGGATGAAGCTAAGATGTCTGGAAGTTACTTGTTCTTTTTGTTTGGCTTCATATATGCATGATATCTACATTGATTAATATGTTAAAGAGTACTATTAATGTTTTGTTAAGGTTGGGGGAGAAAAGTAAGGGATAGCGACTAGGAAAATATATTGTTCCCCAAATAGAGTGTCGATCTTACTTAAACTCGCTCTTATCAAAAAGGTTACTCTATTAATGTGTTAGCAATTACTGCTATGTTTGGTTGCTTATTAAGGTTTCTTCTTTGCCTTAGCTTTTCTTTTTGGGTGGTTGTTTTCTTTTTTTTTTAATTTATTACAACTACTATCACTATTTTCAACAAGTGGTCGGTGTTATGTAGTGTCTTGATTTAAAATTATCTTATTCTTGAAATTGTTCCACTTAATTTTTCATTTCTTTTTTTGTCGGAATCTTTGTTACTCTCATGTAACAAGTATGACAACAACCATTTTTTTTTTCCATATTTATCTCATCTATTCATATAGTCAAAGATAATGGAGAACAGTGTATAACTTCTTCAAACATACCATGGTTGGTACAGCCCTAAAAAAAACATAATGAAGTATAGAACAAAAACATGCATGATTATTAGTTATAGAGTATGACTAGGACTCTTGTTAGCTACGTTGACGTTTTCAACAAGTATGACTATGTTGTCTGAGGTTAATGTATACACTATTGATTACAACTAACAAAAACATGCATGGTTATTAGTAATAGAGTATGACTAGGATTCTGTTAGCTACGTACGTTGACGTTTTTCACAAGTATGACTATGTTGTCTGAGGTTAATGTATACACTATTGATTACAACTAATCAATGCTCTAATCCAAATAATCTGCAGGTTTCCACAGCAGTCCATCACACTCACCCTCACCTCAACACGGCTCATCACCTAGTAGTGGAAGTGCAACACCAACTCCTCACCATGGCTCATCCCACCACGGCTCCTCGGGTGGCCAGACCAACTGCGGCCCGTCTGCTCCTAGCGGCGGAAGCGGGGGACATTACGACCCTACACCGTCCCCCACCCCTCCTAGAAGCGGCGGATCAGGTGGCAGTGGTGGCGGATACTACCCTAATCCTACACCATCCCCTCCTAGGGGCGGAGGCAGACACTATGATCCAACACCTCGACACACTCCCACTCCTCCTGGCGGTGGCGGTTGTGTATGCCCACCACCACCGCCTACTAGTAGCGGTGGAAGTGGTGGTGGATATTATCGGCCTCCTACTCCGACGATAAATCCTCCGGTGATTGTGACTCCGCCTTCGCCATTGGTGCCCTCGCCTCCGTATGTGATTCCGGTCACTCCCATTGTGCCGTCGCCTCCGACCTCTCCCTTTCCCTTTGATCCTAACACTCCTCCCTTTCCATGCACGTAAGTTTTATTTTTCCCATATATATATATATATATATATATTCCTGTTTTCTAGAATAAATAGATTGTCTTATTTGCTTTAATAAAATTACTAGTACCTTTGCTAAAGTGTGAGATTAGCCTTAGCCTTACTGGATGGAGAGAGTATTATTTAGTAGACTTGACAAATAGATTGTTTGGATTGGTATGGATTTGGGTCCATTTAGATCGATTACATCCTATATATTTATAAAATATTTGGTTCAATTAAGGGTTGGATCGAGTGAGTCTGATTCAAATCACATTCCATTTGTGTCAATATACTAAAGCTTTATTAGATCTATATGTGTAAACAACTTGTGGTTGTTCGTAACGGAGGGTCAAATTTGGATTCGCTTGGATTTGGACCGGATAATCGGTGTTGTGTCTTTAAAATTGTATTATTACCCTATGTTATTTATTTCCTCTAGTTAGCTAGAAAGGTTTATTAATTATCTTATTTAACCAAGTCAATTGATTAATCATAGGGCTCGAATTAGTAATGTCTGGAATAAATCTCAGAGCGAGTAATCTAAGTTAGGTAATTGTAAGTAGTACATGTGATTATTGATTGATTTGAATGTTATGGATTTATGCAGTTACTGGGGGAGCCACCCAACCCTAATATTTGGAGTACTGGGGTGGTGGGCAACAGTGGGAGGACTATTTGGGGTGACAACCCTACCAGGACTAACCTCATCAGATAGCAGCCTTCAAGAAATACTAAGGAGCCCCAGGAAAGACGGTTATGGATCCCTCTACAGAGAAGCTACCGCCTCGCTTCTCAACTCCATAGCCGCCCCCAAGGACGCCGCCTTCCCCTTCACCACCAACCAAGTCAAGGAATCCTTCCTGTCTTCCTTGTCCTCCGACAAGGCCGCTGCCACCCAGGCTCGACTCTTCAAGCTTGCCAATGAGGGCTCCCTCAAGCACCACCATGATTGATTCATATATATGCTAGGACGAGGGAATAGTACGTACTAGCTGGCAATTATCATGCAATGTTTTATTTAATTATCCATACAGAGTAGCAACTTTGATCTTGATGTGTTTTAATTTGTGTTTAATTTGGATGCGTGGTTCTTTATTATGCTGTGTTTAGTACTTAATTAGGGATTAATTTGTAGCATGCATGATCAGTACTAGAAGCAAGTTTCAGGCTCTTATGTGATCAAGATGAGACTATATGGTCATTTTGAGTTGTGTTGAATGTGGTTGAATTGGTTGATCAATCAAATGTTGCTTTCATTACTTAATTCGAGGGACATTTTGTTGTAGAGTAAGCAATGCATCACTTATTTATGTAGTCTCTAGCTACACTTTCTTCGTTGATTATCAGTCCATGAAGTGTCTGTCTGGCACCACCAAGACTAAGGCTTTGTTTGGGATGGTTGCCAATTTTCATTTTTTTTTTTTTAACAATGTTTAAGGAAAGCACATTTTTTGGTTTCCAACTTTATGTTGTTAGTTGTGAAAATTAAACTAACAACTATAAGGACAAAAAATTTTAGATTCAGATTTATTTTCAAGAAAGAGTTGTATTTTTTTCAAAATCAAAAATCTGACAACCACACAAAGAGGGACTAGGTTTCAATTTCAATGTACAAGAATTTATTGGGCAATGGGCTTGGACCTTTGGACTTAGGTTGGCAATCTACCTTTTTCATTTTAATGGTGACTCTTTTGGTTAAGTGGATGGAATTTTTATGCCTTCCACCACCTTCAACTTCAAGAAAAGAAAGATGGGGTGGTTTGTGTTTAGAGGGCACTGAATTTACTACGATAGGGAGAGCAAGTGACAGTGGTGACCCTTTATTACCTTACCTAACAGAAAGGGAGAAACAAAAAGATACTCTAGTAAATTATAGTACAGCTTTGATATCTCTTTTTAGGTCACTTTTAGGTTCGAACTTTTTGTCATGCTTTCGACTTTGGAACATCTATAGTAGGAGATTGCTTGTTGGAGAGGTCTGTGAGGTCAAAAATTGTAAATAGAAACCCATCATTAGAGTGATAAACCTACCTATAAGCTTCGGGTTATAGACAATGACATGTTTTAATTTCGAGTCTCGTAACAAATTAAAGGTTTTTGTAAATTCAATGTGTAGCACATGTCGAGAGGGTTTGTAAAAAAGGTTTTTTACACCAATGATGTGGCATAGACAAAAAAACCTCTTAGAGGTTTATAACATGGAAGACATCTCCAATGTTCTAAACCTCTAAGAGGTTTTTTGTTTTTTTTTTTTTTGTTTTTTTTTTTTTTGCCTATGTCATATCATCATTCATCAGTGCTAAAAACCTCTTTTACAAACTTTATCCTTATTATAAACCTCCAAAACCTTTTGTATGGGGCCAAGAATAGGAACATATCATTTTATAAATCTGGTTTATATAGACAAACCGATTTATAGAAATATGAAATTTATAGGTTTGTTATAATGAGTATAGACCGGGGTTATTATGGGGATTTTTAACCTATCCAAAAAAAAAAAAAAAAAAAAAACATCCCATTATAAATGCTCTTAAAGCCATGAGGTTCTCAGCTTGATTTTAAACCCATACATAGAATGTCATGTTGTCTTAAGCATGTATTAGGCGAAATTAGAGCAGAGTAAACTATTGTAAATTTAGTGCAAACTTTTTATATAAGGAGTGTTGCAAATCATGGGGGACGCCAAGGCCAAGGCTAGCTTCCCTAGCTTGGCCCTGCCTAAGAGTGCATCTATTTGAAGTTAGTATTTAGTTTTTTTTTTTCTTAAACATTTAGATGTGAAAAAAGGAAAATTGGAGACACATTTTGTTGTCTCTACAGGTGACCTATAAAATTATTGATTATAAAAATATAATCTTATTTACTACTATTAATTTACTCATGAAGGTGCATCCAATGTTCTTTAGACAAAACTTGGAGATTTTGGAGCAAACAAATCATGTGAAACAAGGCCAGTAATTGCCTAATTTGTTCCACTAAAATCTTTATATGTGAATGACATAAAGTTTTTAAAGAGTAAATTTACACACATTACATGAGTTCCCAAAATACCCTTATATACTATTCACTTTTTTTTATTGAAATTGCGCTGAATTATCAGATGGTTATTTTTTATAACCACCCTTTGCCACTTGGGTATATAAAAAACCGCCGATGCCAAATGGGTATTTTTAATGAACCAAAAGCGCATATGGGCCCAGAAATTCGCAGCCGCTGACCAAAATTTCATTTTTCCTAT
>BSSO01002528.1:0-19050 GCA_030267885.1 Mesembryanthemum crystallinum | reverse complement strand
ATAAATATATAAACATGAAACTTATGCTTGCTTATATAAATATAACTAATGTGTCATACCCGTGTACCTCTGAAAATTGGATTTCAGAGGTGCATGCCCGGGCAAGCAATCAAGTAGGGCTAAACGAGCCGAGCCGAGTATTTTGTGCCAATACTTGTCTCGTTTATTAAACGAGTATCATATTGGTGCTCGTGCTCGTCTCGTTTATTTATAGGCAAGTTTTCACTGAACTTTAACCGAGCATATTCACGAGTCGCTCAAGAGTGTACTATCGGCTTGTTTGTAGTTTTATAAGTACTAAACATAAAATAATACAAACGAGCCGAGTAGGGGATACTCGTACTCGGCTCGTTTATTAAGGAAGTGTCATATTGGTGCTTGTGCTCGACTCGTATTATATCGAGTGATCTTTTACCGAGTGCGTTCGCAAGCAACTCACAAGCATATCATCTTGTGTACACCCCACATATCTAGTAGCTTGTTCTTGGGCAATGGTAAGAGAGGGGATGGGGCCTCGTATGGCAGGGGAGGGGGGAGGAGAAAATTAGAGGGGAGAATGGGAAAGGGGTTTAAGGGTAATTTTGTCATTTCAAATCAACACATGACAGTAGAACAACAGGCGCGAGGGAAATGTATTCGTAATCCCCCAGGCTCAAGGGCAAAGTTTGTCATTTCAAATCAACACTTGACAGCAGAACAACAGGCGTAAGGGAAATGCGTTCGTCAAGTATAACCCCCCATGCTCGAGGGTAATTTTGTCATTTCAAATCAACATTTGCCATCAGAACAACAGGCGTGAGGGAAATTATTCGTCAAATATAATCCCCCAGGCTCAGGGGTAGTTTTATCATTTCAAATCAATACTTGACATCTGAACAACAGGCGTGAGGGAATTAAATATGTTGGTCAGATATAATCCCCTAGGCTCAAGGGTACAGTGTATAAAAAATTTGAACTACGAATACACCATATACAATACGTGAAACCACATGAATATATAGCTTCAAAACTACGAAAGCAAAAATTACTTACAGGAGAGCACTGGATATCGTAACAAACTAACAATACGATCTCAAAGAAAAGACTATGAATTTGTGCTAATTGGTGAACGATGGAGAATGGAAAATTGAAGAATTGGATGTTAAATGACGCAAGTTCTGAAGTTTAGAAACAACCCCACATCAAATTCCCATATACTAACTACTACATTTAGAATGTGTATAATACATTCATTATAAGTACATGGGCAGTGCACTGGGACAAGACGAGCCAATTGTGGAGCAATGTATGCTTACCTCTTGGCCTGTCTTAGGCTGTCACTCTCTACATATTTTGTCACTTTCACATCTCCCTTCCCCACCCAAACCACCACAAATAACTAATATTAATGTATAATATGTGTATTCACCGTTTTATTTTGTATAACTTTATATGTTAGTAGATAGATCTTAATTGTTATATCGGTTTTGCTAACAAATGTCCTAAGGGCAATGGTTAAGGAGCATTAATGCTTCCATATTCATTGGTATTTTTCAACCCACTAACACAACTAACTATGCATAGTTTATTGTACTAATTGAATCACCTTGTGTTAGTGGGTTGACAAAATAATGAATATGGAAGCATTAAATGCTCCTTATTTGTTAGCAAAACCGGATTTCTTTTATACTATAATATAATATTTTTAACAAAAAAAAAAAAAAAAAGAATTTACTCATAAAGATGTACTCCCGAATGGACACAGAGTTCAAACTTGAGATTGACGATAGCCTGATGCAATTCAGTCAAATGTGGGCCGAGAAGTGGAACCGTGATTTGTTGGGCTACGCGAGAAACCACCAGTATGTATGTAGGCCATCCATGACCATGAGTCCTATTGTCATTCATGACTACATGTGAGAGGTTGGCGCGCTTCATTTATGGAGATATATATATATATATATATATATACTCCCTCTGTTTTTTTTATATTTGTCGTTTTCGCTTTTCGAGGTCGAACTTTGACCTTCAATATCTCTAAAAATATATATCCAAAAATTATCAAAAGTACATATTATGAAAATACTTTTCGATACGAATCCAACCAATATTTTTTTATATTGTGAATCAAAGTAAATTTTTTACAATTTAATAGTCAAACTTGGACACGAAAATCTAAAACGTCATATAAAAAAAAACGGAGGGAGTATATGAATTTGTTGCTCACTCGACATTAATTATTTAAAAGTTTCATTTAATTTCACCTATAAGATGTGGGAATTGAATGCAATTAGGAGAACTTATCTATGGGTCTAGTTTCTTTAATTTGTCACAAAGACAAGTTTGAGCATATTTATTTAGTGACTTGGTCCATGATATGGACCTACTTTTACTATAATTAAGAGGATTTCTCCTGTCACTACTTAAACGGACTATTCTTCAAACCTTATCTTCTACCTCCACCCTCTCTGTCTCTCTCTGGTCATGGCTTGCGTTTGGTTCCTTTGAAAGCTTCCCCTTTTTCTATTTCCATTTTGGCTCATTTTGAGTGCTTAGATTTAATGTTAGAAAAAATAAATAAACAAAGATTTGATATGGTATGATAGAGGTTAGTTTATTATTATAAGAACAACTAATCCAACAGCTAATTTTATCGAACACTTGGGTTGTGTTCGACTGCAGAGTTTAGAGTAGTGGTTAGTGGTTTGACTAGGTCTAATAGCTACTATTATAAAATTGTCGACCCCCTACCACAAAAAATACCAATCTAATTAATTGACCAGTGTTTGACAAGCAATGAATCCATTGCGTTTCTCTCTCTAGCCTTGCACGCACACCTTCTCCACATGCAAACATAACAGCCCAATCAGAACCGTTCATCACATGTGGTACGCATCATCACAGCCGTCAAAAATTAAATCATCTCCCCCTCATGCAACCAAAAACGGTTAAAAGGCAAAAACAAAAAAAGAAAAAGAGAAACAAACACACAATCAATTTTTCAAATTATTTCCACTGACCGCCATTTTCAGAGCAAGAGAGAGAAAGAGAAAGAGAGAGAAAATGGAGGAAACTCCGAGCGATCTTGAGCTCATTGCAGCATCATCTCTTTTGCTTCTCTCATGCGAATCTTTCTCTTCAACGACAGCTTCAATGTGAGCGATATTCATCATCATCTCCGATCATTTTCTCTCTCCTAATTTCGATTTCGAATTTGCGCTTATTGATGATCGATTTGTTGTAGCTCTAAAGTGGAGGAAGATGAGAAGCTGGTCGATTTTGTGAGCAAAGTGAGTAAGAAATCTGAGGAGGAGTTGAGAGATTTGGAGACTAGCACTGATACGACACAATGTCCTTCATCGCTGACTGCTGATGACTCTGTTGAAGCTCGTGATCTCGAGATCATTGGTGCTGGTTCTGTTCTACGCCGTGAATTCAAGCTCAAGGTTGATCTTCACTTGAAATTTAAATTGAACTATTTTTGTTTGAATTTAGAGTCGTTTTTCTGAATTTGAAGCTCCATTGAGATACTGCTCTGTTTCTTTCAGATTATAATTATGCTGTTTTGTTCGTTAATCCTTAATATTCAAATTTGATATGAATGTAGTGTTTGGACTTGCTTCTGAATTGAAGTAATTTGAATCGTATTAAGCAATTTCGTGTGGTGAAATGAAACGAATGAGATTTAGCTTTATGTTGATTGCTAATAATCAGTAGGTGTTTAGTTCAATTTTCAGCTGCAGTATGAATAATCATGTGAATTTGAATTTGAATCACCGTTTGATGCTTGATGTGTAAGCTGAACACTCGTCATATGCTCGATGCTCTGTTTTCCGAAGGTGATTGTGTTTGTTATCGTGTTTTTGCAATTTCGAATTCAAATTTCTGCAATGTTTTGATTTTACGAGTTGAGTGATGAGATGATTAAGATCTCTGCCTCATTGAAGGACATTCTTATTCATTTTGTGATATCCATAGCAACTTGAAGCTCTCTTCTGTAATTCAAACTTTTACACCTTCACAGATTGCTAAAATTAATCAAACAGTGTTATGACTAAAATTCAAATAGTAATGTGATTAACCTACAAATAATCTATGCCTTTGAGTCTCTCTACTAGCCTCAAAAGAAGTAAGAGCTGATTGCTATGTTCCTGTTCTTTGCCATTTGATTTTCTAGCGATTTATTTGCTTTCATCTCACTTTTACAGTGAGAATGAATATAAACAGCTTTAACATATGCTAGTAAAGTAGTAATGCGTTGTCAAAATTTCCTAAAGATCAAATGCGCATTATATCTTTCAATTACTGTATCAATTTACCATTCAAATATCTGAAAACTGCATAATTGCTGTTCTCTGATCTACAGGTAGCTCGGAAGGCTCGGTCAAAGGTAATCTACAAGACAAGCAGTGACCGGAAACCGGCACCGGTCACCTGGAAAAGTCCGCCGAAAAAAGCAGAAACTGGAGCTGCATCAGAAGCAACAGATGCCACAACAATAACAACAGAGGGTTCATGCTTGTCGAGTGGCGGTTCGAGTGAGATATCGAGCAAGAAGAAGAGCAGAACCAGCCGGAGACCGGAGAGTAGAGAGAGGAAAAGCCGAGCACCGGTACGAGTCCGAGGAGAGGAGGGGGAGATGGTGAAGAGGAGAGGGATGGGTTCGTTTCATATAAGAAACAGAGCTGAAGCGATAATGAGGATGCTGTCAGTTGGGGGTTGTGCTTCTGAGGTTCGCATTAGGCAAGTGCTTGGTGATAGCCCTGACACCAGCAAAGCTCTACGAATGTCTGTCTCTCTTTCTCTCTCTGTTTTTGTGTGATCTTTCTATGTGGTTCAGTGTGACATGATGAGTATATGGCAATGTGACTGGCTGTGTTCATATTTGATGTTCAAGTGTTGATCTTATGCTGCTGTGACTGTAATTGGAGGGTGTTGGATGTTGCAGGTTGTTGAGGATGGAGGAAGTCAAAAGAACTGGGGTTGGAGGAAGGTCAGACCCATTTATTTACAAGGTAAATTTCTTAACTGACTGACTGACTTCTGAGTAGCCTTTATTTTCCTTTTTGTATATGGGGAATTGAGGGGAGAAAAACATAATGTGAAAACTATAAAAAAAACACTAACCAACTTGAGTAAACCCATTTTATGTAGGGTATGTGTAAGTAACGGTTTATCATAATGTTGTAGGTCACCGTTGGTGACAAGAATTTGTAGTTACCACTTTATTAACAAGAGAAATTTTAGAAATGGAGAATGAAGTAGGAGATATCAAGAAAGAATGTAAGATCATGCTGGATGTAATGCAAAGAAATCGAATACACTTTTATTAACTCCATAAAAGACCTATAGAATTATTGTATACACAATCTTATTTCAACTCAAGAAAAATATAAAAGAGGGTTAATTCAATCAATAAAAATGATTTCATAAAATAAATGAAATAAATCGTGAGTGAAATTTGGGATTAGAGACTATTTTTTATATGTTTTAAGGGGGTGTTTACAAAAACCTATGTTAATCCCATTTGGTAAGTTCATTCATGAAACTTAAGATGTACTATACAACTTTGCCCTTAATTAGTGAAGACCATCAAAGAGGCTAAACTCAAGCATAAAAAATGATTCTATTAATGGAAAAAACTATTTTGTCGACTTTCTAGATTAATATCTAGACTCAATTTCACTGAAAAACTAGCAAGTGATCATTAGTATACAAGAACTGAATCCTTTTCTACTATTGCGAATTCCCTTAGTTCAGCAATCATAGTCTGGATATCAATGTCATACACATATATGTAAAAGCATTCGATTCAAGTGATGATCTTAAGGGAAACTTCTGTAATTCTTGCTTGTCCATGTATTTTTCTCTCCTTTCCCAGCTCGCACCATGCTTACACATCCTAAATTCCTGACTTATCTTATTGATCTTAAAATGTCCAGATACCAGCACAGATTGACAGTATAGCAAGCCAAAAGCCACGGGCACCCATCGTATGAAACTTGATTCATAACTTGGGACTCAATTTTTGGAAGAAATGGTGATAAAAGAATGGGATTTATACAGCAAAATGGCTGGTCTGGAGTTGCAATTGGTAGCAATTGAAAGGTAGGGATTTTGATAAAAAGAAGCTGTATGCAAATTTCTAGCTATATATACAACATAACATATAGTAGTATGTTATACAACCCTTCTGTTAGGGGGTAACATAGAATTGCTTACTAGTGCAACATATGTAGCTTCTTGTGGTGTCTGTGAATTGGAAGTGATTAGTGAGGGTTAGCTGCTGTTATAACTGAAATTAAAGAATGATCATAAATTTAGACAATAGTGGCTATATCTGTAGAAAACTTACCATCCAGATTAACAAACAAATCCAAATACAGCTCTTTAAATCTATCAGCTTCCCTCTGTGGTATTTATTGATTTTTCATACATAGTTTCTTTTAATTTTCAAATTTGGGGGCCGATAGAAGAAACATAATTAGAGAATGAACTACTGGTCTAATTACAAGAACTAGCCCATGAAACCACAAACATATTATCTCCAACGACAGCAACGAACTATGAATTTCTGGTAGCACCAGCTTTATGTCTCCTGCTCCAACGGAGACTTCGAATGGATTCAGCTTTCACTTGACACGATCACAAACTCAACCACGATTTGATCTGTTTGACTTCCTGCTGCGATTCGTGTCTTTCCTTTTTGTGACTAAATCCTTTTCCCTATTATAGGGTTTCAAAAGTTCCTCACAGTTTAGTAGGACTCCGACCTCCTCTAAAAGAACCATAGAGCGGCTGTGATCTTCTAAAACCAAATATATCATCAATGTGAATATGGGATTGGTCTGTGCTAGTTTTATCAGCCTCAAAATCTGATGAGTGTGAGGAACCGTACACACGTATACTTAGTGTCTTCTTTTGAGTGGCACCCACTTTAATAAATTCATCAAAGCAATCTATGAGCTCCTGTTGAGTTAGCTGCTTCAATGCTGCGACCTACTTGTCACAGTACCAACATGAGCAATTTAAGGTAAAATGGTAAAATCACACACTCAAATTTTCTGGTTCACATGTTCATACCTCAGATCCTTTCCTGTCAAATTTGAAGGTGCCATCAGTAATTTCTTTCCAATAGAACCTAGATTCTTCTCTCAAATTCTTGTGCTTCTCCAGCTTCATATCAATCAGTGCACCAACATTTTTCTGGGGAAAAAAAAGAAGATTACAACAAGCAAACCATCAAAGGTGCAAGCCTAAGTACTATTGGTCCATCACGGAAATGAGGACGTAAGCATTCTCTTTCTCCCCATTCCCTCTTCCAGTGGACAATTAGTTTATACAGGTGAGAAGCCTTACTGGGTGGACCTATCTCAAGCCAGTCCAGTAGCTGAAGGCCCAGGCGCTTGGGGGTTGGGGTACTCCCACCCCAACGCCTCCAGCGGAAATCGAACTCAGGTAGGGCGCGAACCTACCTGAGTTTCACTGGGCTACGGCTACCACAACTCCATAATGGATTTTTATATGCTAAAGTCCTATCAATCCATCAAAAATATGACAAAGACGCTATGTTAAATTACGACATAGATGCCATTTTCTCTAAAAGTTGTACAGATTTTCCTAAAAATGGATTTGACTGGAACCCGAAAATAAATCTTAGTTAAAAAGTAGATATGACCTTTTCAATCCGTATCCAACCCAACCCAAAGCCCGCTGTGTCAACCTGTTAGACAGGTCTAATTACAAGTATCACATCTTTGTTTCTTGCCCATGAAACAGCAGGAATGGACATATTAAATCAGTTCCATACGTTATGTGAATTATAATATATATGCCATTTTATCTAAGTAGTAAGGATTTTCCTTTTGATACAGAACATGTCGAGTAAAAACTAGTAGGCTCTCTACCATCACAAATAGCCATTACTTATGGTAACTTACTAGTTCAAGGCGGAATCTCAATATTAGCATTTTGAACTCACCTTGAATTCATCTCCAGTAAGCTGACGAAGTTCACCCTCAAACTTACTGAGAAACGCTTCAACCCGCTGGTCAATATGACATGGACCCTGAAAGAAAGAATAGCAAAGTAATTCAGATGTAAATATGGCTTCTACCATATAAAACGACATAAGATAGTATGCTCTCCACCTTTGCTGTTGACTGGATGATAAATTGCACACCACGGATGCCAGAATCACTCCTATATATGAATAAGTTTGGTTACAAGAATGAAACTAGATAAAAATATTCATGATGAAGTTGGCAAAAAGAGATCCTGACCTGTTCATTAGCACTGTTATGTATCCAAGTTGCTCAACAGATCGAAGCTGGTGGAATGCTGGTTGTTTAGCTATAAGAGCAATAAGCTGAAGTTTCACGTTTGCAAGATAATCATCTGGATGGACCTAAGAAAATACAGCAGGAGTTAGCATGAGGAAACCCACAGGAAAAGCTACTGATCCCTAGAATCGGATTTCTATAGGTCATTTAAAATTTAGGCACCACAAGGCACAGATTGATAAAAAAATCATGGAACTAAAAAAGAAACCCTTAAGAGCAGCCAAAATGTACTCCTTGAATCACTTGTATCAAATAATACTGGTTAAAGATTAATGTAGTGATTTAGTGAGCTGATACAACATTCTCGGAACTAAAGGGGAACAAATTACAAAATCCTTGAGGTAGATGAAGCTGGAGCGACAATCTCTGTAGGGGTGAAGTTAGAATCACTAGTGACTTGACCATATCTTCATATTTACATGAAATCAATAATCAAAACCCTAACCATTAAGGTAAGAAGAACCAACTATTGGTCTCTTCACATATCTCTCTGAAAGTCTGGACACAAAAAAATGAACTTTGAGAATGCAAATTCCACTTCTCTGGTGCCAGGAGTCTAGAAATGTAATCCTTCTATAAATCTAAAGCAAAGTTCACTTTTGTATAAAAGGATAATCATCCAGATCATTGACATTACCTGAATATAATGAACAAGGGCAGAATTCTCATCGCTTGGATTTAAGCCTTTTGCAGCATAGCAGTAATTTTTGCCTTTTGCAAGCTTAACAACTCTGTTAGTCAGATGCTGTGAAGGAAAAAGGGGCTGGCAAACAGGGTCGGAACCCTTAAAAAAGGCATTTTCAATGTGCTCAATTGTTGAGGCTGCCTCACCCTGCTCAATGTTCCCTGAAAATTTGGCAAAAAGTGATGGAACTTTAAACAGAAGTTGGGGAAAGCATACACAAGTTCGAGAAAATTCTTGAGACACAAACCAGCTATATAACACTCTAAGAATGCTTTTGACAGCATAAACGGAACAAACTTGGATAGGGCACCAGCATCCAGACTGGGTAGAACTTCAAGCTGCTCCATCCAAGGCCAAGTATGATCTTGAAGAATTAATGAGCAGTAATACATCGCTTGCTGATATGGTTGCTGAAACTTGTAATTTTGATACTCCTTTATAATAGTCTCCTGCAGGGCAAACCATAAGGCTTAGCACAAAAAATCTCACCGCAAGGATTAATGATTAGGGATGTCCAAAAATACAAGTACATGACAAAAAACTAATCTTTTAGCAAATCGACTATCCAAGCAAAAAAGAATACTAATGACGTGATAATCAATCTGACCACAATTGTGGACAAATTTTTAAGAGCCAGTCAATTTGTTCTTAGGTATCAAACCCCTGTTTCAGATTATCCTATCAATTCATTTGAAATTACATGACTCTCAATATGGCAATCAAATTAAGACCATCATTATTAGCATGAACCTCTTTCTCAAATGATCATGATCAATCATGCAAAATTAGAACTTATATTAAGGTTAAAATACTTAGCAGGCTATAAGCAGGTAAAGATGAAACAATATTAAATGAGAAAGCCAGAAACATTTCAGTACATCTTTTATTATAATCAAACTATTCCTCTCATTATTGTTGTCATCTGCTTTTGTTTATTGCTTTCTTTTCACTGAATGGAGAGAAGAAAGAGGAATGGGTGTTAGTATCTACAATGAGGTGAATCCAGGACACATGAACTACTATAATATTATTGTTGAATGTGTTTATCTGTCCAGACAGCTTAAAACTTGAAAATACCACTANATCTTATAATTTATGATCAGATCTCAGAATACACATTAAAAAATATCCAAAAATTGCTAGCAAGGCAATCACTATGCTTTTAGATTTATAAGAATCTGATAGTACACTAATATCAAAGCGACATTGCTCCACATAAGTTATGCACTGTAACTAGTAACTAAAAATCATTGCAAATAGATTAATTTCTCAATCAAGTTAGAATCAGGATAGTGGGACATCACAGCCCCATTAAGATTATGAAACATCTTCTCCTCACCCAAAGAATTGTAAAGCAATAATTAAAACATTTAGTCTAGAAAGAGAAGCAAAATAAGGCTACCTTTATAACAGCAAACCTGTCAGGTCTTACTTCGAACTTCACAATTTTTTCAACTATTGTATCCAACAAGATCCTCAATTTATGATTATAGCCAAACACTGTCACCTGCACAGTTAAGGAGAAGAAATTCATCACTTACACAGTGTGAAGAGGGAGGGTAGTTATCAAACTCAGTGCAACTATAGGGTAATGGCCTTCTTTTTTCCATTCAGTTATCTGAACATGAAGATCCATATATGGTAGAGAAATAGAAAATCAAACAGCCAACCAAAGTTTGAGCTGTGGCATATACTAAAATAAAGAAATATATCTACTTCCTAAATATTGCGATACGATCACAATGGTTTCCCATTCTGACCGAATGTACAATGCTGCAGACATTCATATCTACTATCGTAGGACTAAGTAAATGCTTTAAATCAGTCCTTTTAAGGTTTATAAATGAGATGCAGAACTCTCAACAGTGAGCACCTTCATGAATGTCTGAGGTATATTAGTACAACATTAAGCATACCAATCAACCACAAAATTCTACAAATGACCCAACCAGTGATACTTTTGATGAGTCAACTTTTACTGGCTATTCCAAAGAGAGCTAAAAGAGGCATATCAGCTTTGATTTTATCAGATTAAATCAAATGGCTCACTAAAGTGTTCTATGATTCTAATCCATGGTGATAAAGAGGCAATTAATGCATTTTAATCAAGTAGAGGTAAGGTTGCATACATCCAAGTGATCTAACCCCTCTACTTAACCCTGCCTTAGGTAGGGACCTTGTGAGAGGCACAAGATTTATAAAAATGTATGGTGAATGAACAAAAGATCACTGTCAGAAATACTCATCCTTTATTTTTGTAATAAATGCATACCTCAAAACCACAATCTGTATGCGTAACCGCATAGTGAAGACCAGCCACCTGAGCATAGTATGCTGAGATACAGAGAAATGACATCAACTAAGCTTACACTATAATGACAAAAATTCCTATCCCACAGTTGATGAACATAGGAAAAGTCATATACAAATAATGAAAGTAGTAGTTTATAAGAGAATGAAGTAGCATGCCAAGAAAGGCCTTCACAGATAAAAGGCAATAATATCATACCATATTCATTCAGGTAATCCATTAACAACCGCGTAAAGATGTCAGTAAGCACTTCTGATTCAGGGGAGTTCCCAGCAAATGGGCAGTGAAAATCTATTTTCACATAAGCCTTGGGGGTGAAAAACATTGTATCAGGCTTGAACCATAATCTTGAATGGGATGATGTCCTCAAAAGAATCGGATGTGTAACCTGTTCAGTGCTCCACATGAGTATGATCATACAGGGTGGATTTTAACCAAAAGCAAATAATAGGAATAGACAGAGTATGGACATTAATATACCTTGTCCTTTAATTCCTTTATTGACAAATCAGTAGGAATGAATACATTTGCAGCTGGTAGATGGAGTTGCTCATTAGGCGCAGCAGACATATATTGCTGCAAACAAAAACAAACCATTCACAAATTAGTGACATTAACTCATTCACATGAAAGATAAAACTCCTTTGATGTCAAATTGGCAAACCTTGCTTTCTCTTTCTCCCTTTTGTCATTTGGGCAAGTGGNTGTGAGGCTCACTCAAGCCTCAAAGGGCTCCAAGTAATACATACAGAACTATAGATTTAGCTCAGACCTACTATTCTTTATACATGAGAGAGGGATAAAAAGGACCTGAATCACCATCGGAGTTATCTTCTCAAAGGAATAAGCTGTTCCATACCATGGCTCCGTCAAGTCTGTCTGCCCTTCAAAACTCTTTGATTCCCAGAATATCCTGTTACAAAGATGGCGGGTAAATGAACCAACTTTCTCCTAGAATGCCACATATTAAACATATCATAAACTTCTACGTCACCACAGCGAAGAATGAGCCATTGCAAAAATGACCATTAGATTGAACACATTAAAAAAAGAAAATTAAAAAAAGGAAAAGAGAGAACAGCAACCGGGGAAACAATATGAGCATCAGATACCAGTGTGGAGTGTACTAACAAGCAAAAAATAGATGAAGAAGCAAAAGATGTGCTACTTCAACAGTTTTTACTTTTGCCTTCTTACCCCATTTTTTTAATGATAAATGTTTCTGGGATTTATAGCCAGCTAGCCATCATCTAAATTATCAGGGCTGGGTCGTGAATAAACAACATTCCAATGTCAGCCCTACTTAGTTTGTAGCACTAGGAGCACAGCTGCCCTTATGACCAGTAGGCCTCTTTACATCCATCTTCTCATCGTAACTGAATTCTTCACAAGTTTCTCTCTAACTTTCCTTGAAGCCATCATACCTAGTTCCCCATCCCCATACCACTGAATCTTCATCTCCATTGTCTTCATCTGTCTTATAGCTCCCACTATTTATATTCCAATCCCCAACTTACAAAATCGTTTCACACCAGAAGTTTTTATCACCTCTAGCCATGGGTCTGCAACTCAACTATACTCCCAGATTTTACGTTGAACTCCTTAATTCTATTTCTCGTTTAACAAGCAAGAATATACATGCAGTGATTTATTGACAAAATTAGATAATAAAATATTTTCCGTTTATAGATACAAGCAAAAATACATGTCAATGGTAAGGAAGTGGTCCGGGCTCCACTTCCCCTTCCCAAATGCAGTATGTGTTCTATGATGCTATGAGCCCCCTTGAACAATCGAAAACACACCCGCCATTCCCCCCAATATAAGTCACCACTGTGAGGAATTTGTGACTCCTGTTATGTGCATGCACCCCGCTTAAGCAGCCGATAAAACCGGGTTCATATCATATTCAAGTTAATAATGACACTAACAATTTCTCGTCATTCTATATGCACAGTAGGAAGGAATCTCACAGCCAGATTTTTGGCTTCTTGCTGCAGTATAAACACTGCTCATCTGCCCCTTTAACCCACGTTTGTCCATGATAACATTCTATGCGTTGTAAATAGTATCTAACTATTTTATCATCAATATACAATTGCCAAAGCATAATATATGTACCTACCAAGAGAATCAGCAAGCCATAGACCTCTTTCTTGATCTCAGTACCAAGACTACAAACCCTCAAAAGTTTTCCAACCCCTTCTTTTTAGATGAAGAAAAAGCATATAAAAAAAGTTTTCCAACCCACAAATCGTATTTTGGGCCCCAGCACAAGGAACCAAATGACCTCGACATGTGAACGTAATTACATCAATGAATTTAAGGAGCTTCATACAAGCTGTTCCAAACTTTTCCAGGTACATATATAAAAAAGCCTCTAATATTCTTAATCCTAAAACTGTAAAATCTTGGTTTTAATCATGAAACACGCATAGACCAATAAATTTTATCAGGGATTCTTGAAAGATAAATTATCCTACAAAATCACTATTGAGCTCCATTAAAGAAGCCCTACTCAGAGAAGAGAGAGACAGGAGAGGAAACCACCAATGAATGATTATTACTGAATGCCATAGAGATGACCAGATATTACAGGGAAATAAGCCACTTGGTTGCAAATATTAAACAGAAATAAGCAAGTAAAGCAGAGAACTTTAGAATTTTCCACATGAACCTCAGCGTATTGATGTATTACCTGACATTATCAGGAGTAAGTTCATCTAGTATCATTTGGATATTGCCTGGATTGTATACAGTTGGCAATGAAGATCTCACCAGCCAATCTCTTGGTGGATATAACTGAAAAGAAATGCAAATAATTGTACAAGTGAAGATGCCAGCGGATGTAATAGTACCTTCATCAACATAAGTTCATAGAAAATTTTTGTCTGACCTGATTCACAACATCTTTATATGGGAAGGGTGTCACCACAACAAAAATATCTTTACCATTACGACTTTTCATAACCAAGAAACAAAGAAACAGAGCAAACAGAAGATAACTGATGTCGTGAAGTAATGGACCTCGGTGTATCCTTTGATAACATGAATGCATGAATAAACTTTCAGAGGCTGGACGAGTAAGCAATATGTTTTTGGAGGTCCAATGTAGCAGAATTTCAGTAGTACCAGATTATCAGTTTGCCATTACGTGACAGGCTTTTACCTAATTTTGTTTCCGAAAATCATGCCACAGCCTTACTACACAAGGCTACATGACTGCATCAGCTGCTACAGCCTGTTATTCAAGGTATTTCAACTTTAAACACTACTTCTGTCTTTAAAAATTTTGAAACTAAGAAACCTCTCATTTGATCACACTAGGGAGGTAAATGTTGAAACATATATTCCAACCATGACTTATATACCATATTTAGAATTAGTTGAATTATATTATTAGAGTATTGAAGTTGAGATCTTGATGTAACATGTTCGAGATACCCAAGAGTCTAATACAGCTTCCATAACTACGTGACCATTACCAGAATTGCAACAGCAATCTTATTTTGTGGCCAATAGTTGAATATGAAAATTATAAAAATAACCTGGCGTCTGAACACGAACTTCTTCAATTTGGCTTTAGCTATATTATTTCTTGAAAAGTTCTTGACAAGACTACTACTGATCCATCTTGTCATTGTTTAGCAGACATGAGTACTCCAAACAAACAAGTCATCGAAACAAGATTGCACCAGCATATTCCATCTATACACAGAAAAAGTTTGCAAAAGCAAATACTCCAAGGTATTTTTATCGCAGCAGTTCACAAAAGATAAATGACGAACTCACCTGCATACTGCTTGAGATATTAACCACATAATCAATAGGAGGAGTTTTGTCTTGATAATGGAATGCAGTCTCGCAAACAGCTGACAGCTTCACAAAGAAGATTCGTAATTTTAAAATCTCAATCATTGCAGCTAGCTATTAAATAAGATCAATTAAACAGTGGAAGAATATATTCAAAGCATGAAAACTGAAGGCAATATCTTATTTCGTCTTTCCAGCCATATTGATGGTTGAACTGTAGTGAAAGAAATGTTGGACAATAACCCGATAGTGCAAAGCGTACCTCTTTGAATATCCATTCACACACCCCGGACTTTTGTAAGAGCTGAACATATTTGAAAAGCAAGCCCACAACATCTTGCATGTGCTCTGCCAAGGTAAGAGGGAAACCAATATTAATATACAGCAAAAGCCAAGCTTGAAGGCAATCATTTTCTTCAAGATTAACACTCTCCAATTCCCAGATATAATCCTCCATCATGTAAGTTCCCAATGATTTGAGAAAACAGAATGGATGATAGACCCAGTGAGGCTGGCGGGTCACATGAATTACTGGTCCAAGTCAGCATAAAGTGGAACAAAATGGGTTCCACCATTATTTCGCCAAGGGTGGATACTCTAAAAACAATGTAAGATTATTATAAGCAATCATGAATCAGGAAAGCAAAATGAGCTACTGGCATATCAGGACTGCCTTTAACTTGATTTAATTGATCAGGTGTCGTGTTCAAGAATTTACGAATAATATATCAATCGGTTGGAACAAAATTGTCTACTTTGCTTCTTTATGGGTTTGGGCTCATAGAATTTTCCTTGGAATCTCACTGTCAGAAGTACAGAGAGATTGGATGGCTCTTTTGTATTGACTTGTTTCGAGGACAGCTTGTCCTCTACTTCTACTCTTTTATGTACATTTCTTATCAAAAAAAAAAAAAAATGAATTCGGAGGTCCAGTCCGGAATTATCAGGCATTGGACAGAGTACACGTTGGGCGCTCTAGTTTTTAATTTGTGACTTATACCAAATATAGTGGTAAACTTGTAACTGCTGCTCTAGTTTTGGGGGTGAGGGTTGGGGTGGGGAAGGAGGTTTAAGGGGAGAAAATAGAAGATCATTTCCACAAATTATTTATCACAGCTTGAAAATAAGTTATGAATAATCTTCAGCACATGCTTTGTCACCAAACCTAATGAGGTATCCTCATAAACTTAGTACTTAACCCTCTTCGATAGCCACTAGGCAAGCTGCAAATAGCAATTGAGCACTTACCATGCCCAGAATCTGTAAGCTCGATAACAACTTTGAAGAATGAGTACTCCGTACTCCAATCTGTTTCACCGGCAGACAAGCTTGTGGCCCATCCTGCCAACATGCACTTATAATCAGATTTCATGAAATTACATCAGTCAACCAAAGCGCCAAAAACAAACCAGCCACTCCTAAACAACTAGGTGGGATCGGAATTATATCATGTACAGCTAGTACAAAATTTTGAAGTGAAATAATAAAACATTAAACTTCTAATCCAACTGACATCTGCCTGTAAAATGCTTACTTAAAGTCTGTAGTATAAAATATGCTTATGTTGCATCATTTGAAAGGAACTCAAATTAGCAAGAATTCAGATTTTCCATTAAATCTATATATGAGCAACAGAATGCCAGAATTTTTCCATGGAACATGCATTTATGTTAGTGAAGCGAGCCACTGCCAAGTGCCACTGCTAATTTCTCAGATAACTTCATTATCTATCTATATGAACATACATCAATTGGACCAGAGATAACTAGAAGCTATGTCACATAGTTGCTTTGCATAGATTAAAGAACAGAGAAAGATTATGTGAGGAGCTACAAGATTTCAGAAATCTTTACTAAGAGACCAGGAAAAAAAAAAAAANAAGAAAAAAGAAAAAAAATAAAAAATAAAAAGAAAAAGAAAAAGAAAAAGAAATGGTAGACAACAAAAGTAATCAAAGAGTCTAGATCAAAACTTAATCAACAGATTTACACATCAGTACTCACTGCTTACATTTGAAGGGATTACTACCCAAAAATTTGTCCAACAAGCAAATCAACATATTTTATCCACAAAATAATGCTCTGTTATGCACCATAAAACTAAAATATGATGCAGGACAAGAAAATTGATGTATTATTGAATATCAATTATACAATGAAATCACAGAAATCAGACTGGAAACAATATAGGACCAAATATTAGTAGAGTGCAAGATTTTACTTAGATAAAAACCTTGAGAGAACTTATTCTAAGGAGCCAGGGACATGACAAACCCACCCAATGTTTTCAAGATGTAAAACAAAGATCCTTCTGCTTCATGGCCAATAAGATGTCCAAGATACCTGCATGGTCCTTCCTTGTAGTAACGAATGCCTGGAGTGATTGGCCATGTAAACTTCAACTTGTGGCCATCTTTAATTGGGACAGCTTTGACAAGGATCTACGACAAGTAAAAGGGAAATTAGATGGTCCACAATCATCTGGGATATAAATCTAGGGACAATACATAAGCATTGCTGCAAGTTACCTGAAGATGTTCTGATGTGCAAGGCTGACCAGGGAAGCTGAGGGAGTTTCTACCCGTATTACGAATGTCTTGGAATTTGGATTCCACCAGGCTTTGAATTTTGTCAAGGCTATCTAAAATTTACATGTTAAAGAGATGTTTAGCACGTACCCACAACTACACAACTGATCATCCAACATAAGCAAATGATAAGCAATCACAACCTTTGGAATACACTACAAGGTGCATGAGATTAGCTGAATAGTATTCTTCATAGAATTTAACCAATTCCTCTCTCGTATCTACACCTTTTTCCCTTGGACGAACCTCCAAAGTCTCCCAGCTACCTGTAATTGGGGTAATCTCAAAAGATTAATATGCATTCATATTCAGGTTTTGGGAAACAGGAACTTTTTTTTTTTTTATCATACTGATAAACAATGACTACAGGGCAACTTACAACCTATGTTACTTGGATTCGAGGTAAGGTTCACTTATGGACATGGATCTGAACGTCTCTTCTTTAAATAGTAAAATTTGGAAATACAGAGACTAGGTATCAGAATTTGAACTTAACATAACAAAATAACAATTTCAAAAAATAAAAAAAAGAAAAGAAATATAACACTTAAATTACTCGACAAACATTTTTAAAAATAATTTCTATTAACATGCACTTATTTAATAGAATCTGAATTAATAATACAGAAGCATGATAAGTTAATTACCCTTTATTTTATATCACACTGATAGTTGTATGAGGCAAATGGTTATGTGCCTCTAAATGGGCAGGCAGGCAGCCAGCCAAGGGTTCACCTCCATAAATAAAAACCTATTTGATCCACTACTACTAGTTTACTCATGGAGATGCACCCTAGACTTGAGTGCCCCTAATGAGGCACCTAACTACTTCTATTTTATCAACTATCATATCAAACATAAACTGATAATTTCCATCAAATACAGTAGACAGACAGAAATGGGATGCAGTATGCCTTATAAAAAGTGTGGTCTACATGGCTGCATAGAATTGATAACTGCTGCAATACACTGAGGCTTAATACACCAGATCATTGGTTGGACAGAATCAAGGGGAAAGCACATGTATTATTTAGCTTCGATAACACAAATTGTTGACCTTCTGAAATTGCACAGCTTAGTTAGTTCAGCTACAATTCCATCTTGAAAATATCATAACATAGGATTTTTTGCGGGGAACCACCTTTTATATAGGTGTTTTTGTGAACTCCCCCCTTATAAAACATTTATGGTGGGGAACCACCTTATAAATTTTTTTTGTCCTAATAGTCCCACCTTACCGAAGAATCCGGCAAAAAAATTTGATTTTCTCCCGGTTTTACCCTCATGTGCAAGTCACATGCCTTTATTTTCTTCCTTTCCACATGAGGGTAAA
>BSSO01002527.1:0-19054 GCA_030267885.1 Mesembryanthemum crystallinum | reverse complement strand
CAACAGAAAACTAAAAACCAAAAAAAGTGGTTTTCAAAAATTGGTTTTGAGTTTTCAAAAATTGGTTTTGAGTTTTCAAAAAAAAACTGAAAACTTGCAATTGGCAACCACCTCAAATAGGGCCTAAATTCCCTTTGGTCCTATTTCAATTTAAAGGTAATGGGGACATTATTGGAGATTTAAAAATGGTGAATAAAAATTGCAAAATAACCCAAGTTGATTAAGATGGTCAGGTGGGCATCACGTAGGTAGAATGCGTTTGTCAATTGGTAATGCAAGTCAAGAGCACAATAATGGGTTAATGATGATTGATGATGATGTGTAATACAAAGCTGGTAAAAGTTGACCCGATAAGATAAATTCGAATCAAATTAGATATTTTTGAAAAAAACAGATTAGAATATAAGGAGTAGTTCTTTTAGTTAAATGGGCTTATGATAATACTACCATCAACTCGTTTAGTTTCGTTTATAATGTTTTCATGACCTAAATGATTTAGGCCTGGTTAGATACTTTTAACACAAAATATAACTTGTCATAACTGATTCAGTAATATTTCTCAACCTTCCTTTTTTTTTTTTAAATCAACACGTTTAAATGACATGATTAAGAAAAAATAAAATAAAAGCATTTGACATTAGCCAAGTTTTTCTTACCCCCAATAAATATTATGAGATGTACATTAAAAACTTAAGTATATAGTTAAAATTGATTAAATGGGTGTAATTCTTTTATTGATTAGGTTGATTGATGCTATAGTTTTCTTTTTCTTTTTTTTTNAATTTAGGTAATAAATTATTTAATTTGTTCATATATGATTCAAGTAAAAATTCGTGCATGAAGGATAGGAAAAATAGAAAAACCATACAATACCGCAATTATGCAGAAGTAAGAAGTGTGAAAGAGTGGGTGACACCTAATAAAAGCAGCGTTGACACCCGCACTCATGAAGTGATATTATTGTCCTATTAGACAAATAGGTGCATAAATTATACTCTATAATTCTTCAAGCTCAAACTTGCTCTCACCCTCGCTATCAGATTCACTTAAATTATACAACTTATTTTTCTTCCACATATTCATCATCTAGTTCACTTCAATCCAATTCGAAATATATAGTTTAATTTACCATAGTTCAATTTGAATGAATTATATATCCTAGATCTAATTAATAGGACTCCTTATTCGGATAAGATTAGTACACATGGTCCTCCACACATTTGAAGAGTTTAGAAGAGACATAAGAGAAGTAAATGTCCCCGTAATACGCATAGGAGTAGAAGTGAAGCTATAGCTAAATATGCACATCATCATCAAATATGTGTATGTGCATCTATATATATATCAACAATGTGAATTATTATTAAATGGACCTACCATAACCATATTCATATTCATATTCATATATTAGGGAGGTGGGATAGGAGGTGTGGAGAGCCAGATCAGATTTCAGGGTAGTACGTAGCTAGTAACGCAAACTTATACATACAGATACAGGCAAGACGTTAAAAAAGGGCTTCCTGTTGTACGTATTGTGTTACATACAGTTACAGGGTGTTCTGAAATCATTCACTGATAAAATAGAGTGAGGAAGATTAAATTGGACGGCAAATTAAATAAAGGAGATGCTGGTTCCACGTGAGAGGAGATTGGCTTTACGAACATCCAGTGCCTTTTTGCACATGATACCATCTCCTCAAGTTTGGGTATTTTTGGGGGCCTATTATTATTATTATTTTATTACCTTATGTTTATACACAAAAACTCGTATGAGGCGGCCTCATGTATGAGGCTACCTCATACAAGAATAATTGTTATTTATATTTGTAGTCTAAAATCTCAACCCATTTTGATGTAATACAAGGGTCCATTGAGGTCTAGCTTTTTTTCCTTTTTTTTTAATCAATTATTCTTGTATGAGGAGGCCTCGTACACTTTGAAGAAGAAAAAGTGGTACCACCACTTTTTAAGTACCACTTTTTATTCTTCAAGGTATCAGGCCTCGTGTATAAGGCCATCTCATACAAGTTTTGTGTTTTTGAACTCCTTTAAGTACCATCCACTAGTGTTTGAGCTCATATCCTCTACACATTTTGTAACCATTAAGTTATTGGCCTTGTTTGGCAATGAGCGGGTAGCTGGTGACTGGTTTGACTAGCTTGTGGTATTGGCGGATTATAGAAGATGTTTGGTAAAGTTAACTGGTTATCAGTAGCTGATAATATGTAAAATGACGAATAAAGAACAACTTGATGTGGAGCAAGGAGAGATATCATTGGATGATGTTACTCTTTTTTTTTTTTTTTTTTAAAAAAAAAAACCCCCCCCCCCCCCTTTAGCTTGAGAATTATTGCTTTATCTAAAGAAGATCTAAGAGGGTCGGGTTTAACGAAGTTCCCTTATTTAGATGTGAGTGTATTTATCACATCTTTGGACATCATTAAAGAAAACATAAATTATCTTCATACACCCCGAAATTTTGACAATACATACGTGGTATCCATTACTTTTGAAACGTGTATAAGATACCTTGAATTTGCAAATATAATGCCAAGAATACACACTTTTACCAACGAAAGGCTATTTTTGCCATTATCATTTTTTTTTATGTTTATTTTCACTCTCTTGTATCCAAATGGAAGAATTACTTTCGCACAACTTAATAAAATGTTAATTTAAATTTGTAAATCAAATGTCAATTATTATTTTTAAGTGTTATTTTTCTAACCATAGTGTCTCATTTTTTCTCTATAAATTTTGATTCTTTGCATAAATTGTCATCTAAAGGCAAAGATAAGACATTGTTGTATACTGAAAGAATTGCTAGCCATAATAATGGTAATATTTTATTTAAGAAAGTGATATCACGCCTCTTTGTTCATTGTACATAGCAGACATAATCTAACATTATCCGATCCTTGTAAATGGTAAATAAGCCCTAAAGCAACTAAGGTAGTTGGAGGAGTTGGAGGTGGGACATGCACATCTGATATACTGGAAATCTGGAATGAATAAAATGAACTTGATAGCTATAGTTGCTCTTAAAGAGCCTAGCTAACTAGTCTTATCTCTTATGGGAGTGTTTTGAGCGATAGTAATCTATGAGTCCGGATAAAACATATGGAGGAAGCGAGCAACAACACACATAAGTCGAGTGAGGGTTTATTCTAAAATCAATTGGCAATAGGTTAGACCACTTGACTTGTATATTGATATTTTTCACTCAATCTTTCGATCTAAAACACTAATCCACACTTTACTTTAAAAATAAGAACTTTTATTTTTTCCAACTTTTATCAATTGATTGAGGACAAGATTTCCACGTGTTTTCTTTTAAAAAAATAAAATAAAAGAAGAGTAAGAGTAACAACTAGTAACAAAAAAGTACTATATGTAATGCATCATGGAAATGGAGGGTGCGTATAAACAAGAGCCCTATGCTAGGACGGTTTGTATTTGTCACAGGCATTATAGACCCTTATGCCCTCACTCTCTCATTAGATGGGAAGTGAGAGACGTGCTTGGTGACATAAGAGGGTTGAGGACATAGACCCTGTTTTGCAAATGGCCGATGACATTGTCGGTTGGTTGTATTAGCAGCTTTTACTAGTTAGTGACAATGGATGTTTGTAAAATGTGTTTGGTAAAATTAATTGGTCATTATTAGCTGGTACCTTGTAAATTAAACTCACAAGCCACAAGCCAACCCCAAAAGCTACTCATAGTGGCTTTTCAAATGTTGGCTTATGGGATGCCAAAAGCAAACCCAACCAGCCACTTACCAAACACCTTATTTGGCTGGTGAACTGGTCAAACAAGTCAAACTTGCCAAAAGCCAACCCAAAAGCCATTTGCCAAACACCCCATAATAATTTAATGAACAAAACTGAACTCAGAAGGAAGAAACAAATTTTAACATATTTGTATAAATTATTGGACAATGTTTTTAGGATGTAGTAAGGAGTTTCCTTCCCCTTGAGCGTGGCTAAAGAGAACTATTATACAACATTACTTAATACTAACTAGTAGTTGTTAATTATAAATTACATATTCACTAGAAATTTCATACATAATATAGCTCATTTTCTAACGAGATCTTATACAGGCCCATTATAGATTTGTCTACTAGCAAAGCAATGAGAGACCATTAATTTAAATTGGACATTCATTGTAAAGATCAAGACTATTGACAATGACTCAAGAGAATCAGATCATAAACCTAGACATAGCAACATTGAATTGATAAATACAATTATACTTGTCTTTTGGTTCACAATTTTAGCAACCCCAATATAGCAACGATGCCTTTGTGATTTTTATAATGAAAATTAGTAGATTGATTATGATACTTCACCTTTTAATTTAATAATTTAATGGACCATGATTTGTAAAAGGTACGACATAAATTGCCGGTGCTCAAATTAATTAACATTTTTTTTTGTCTGTAAGGAGGAACTTCCTTCCTTCTTGGACGTGGTTAAAGGGCATCTCCTAACGTACGACCTCGAATATTCCACGAATAAATTCATGTAGGTGCTCCCCACAAATTAATTAACATTAACATGCACCTTTCAATTACAGATATTGTATATTGGAGTCGTTGTTTATTTATATCAATCACCTACTTGCTGGACAAGATCTAGACATATTGTAGTAGGGGCCAAATACGATTATTTCACAGTCACTATTTCCCCCATTGAAATGCTTGGCCTTGTTTTTGTCTTTCATTTTTTTGTTGCTGTTTTATTTTATTTTTTTGTTGTTTTTGTTTTATGCAAACAAGACAAAATTATTCATTGAAAATCATGTAGCTATGTGATGGAGACTTGGCTCAGTTTATTTTTGTGATCATTACCATTCAATTTCGAGTTCAGCTCAGTTCACTTTTTTATACTTTTCTTTTTCGCATAGTATTATTCTTCATTCACTAGTTTAGTTAAACCCAAACTAATCCTATTCAGTTGAGCCCAATTTAATGTTATCCAGTTGAGCCCAATTTAATCTTATTTAGTTGAAAGTAATAGGATTTAAACCTAATAACACAACTCTTAAACTATTAAGGCAATATTAAAGTTGAATGGAAATGAAAATTGCATGATGAAGGTGAAGATATATAACAAGTTTCTAAGCAACACATTGACAATACGATAATCTTGATCAAATATTATGCTGTTTTTTCATATAACTTTGAAAACACTGTAAATTCTTGCATGAACTTGGTCCATACGATAAATCAAGTTAGAGTTACTCAGGAATCACTCCACTAAAATATTAAAGTCACATCCTTGTGAAATACAAGAGTCTCCTCTTAAAGACTGGTATACACGATATATCAAATCCGATCCATACAGTACCTACTCGATCATATAGAATAAAAAATTTGAATTAGGACTAAAGGAATATCAATTATCAAGTAGTTCTCCCACTGTCGTCCATGAAAATGCAAACCCTGGCCTCTATATATTCTCTCTCAAAGAAGAGTACAAGCAAAGAATAGCAAAGATTTTTATTATGATTTTGATGACAGACAGTCTCTTTTTCACGACTTTTTCCACTGGAGGCACATGTATATGTAGCACTCTTTTGCTTGTGCTACTGTGGTCCTTGCTTGAATCTCTCTCTTTCTACACAAAACAAACATAATATGTGGTGTGGTGACTGAGAGTGCAAGTAAGTTTAGCTGTCACTTGCCATTAGTGCTACTACATGTACACCAGCATAGCATAGCATAGCATGCATCCCACACCTACACTGGTGGCCTCACGTGCCAATGGAACCCCATTCTAATTGAACTCGCACGTGGGTTCCACTCCACACCACTTTTTTTGAGTTTCTCAGATCTTTCTAATAAATTGGAAGCTTCATCATCATCATCATCATCATCATCATCATCATCATCATCATCATCATGTGTTAGCCTATTGGCAAGGCTGCAGAACTGATCATTATTAATTCTAGTTTACAACTTTTATGGTTTAAGCTTTAAGGCATTGGGCCAATCCAGTCCAACTGACCCACATAAAAAGCTTTCCAATTAACCAGGTGAATATTGTTCCACAAAGTTATTTATTTCAACAGTCATCAATTAATTCTTTATGGGCCGATCAGATGCGAACAGAATTAATGTTGACCCAAAGAGCAAGGTGAACCCGTAGCTCAAACAAAAAAAATAAAAAAATAACAATTATTAATTAATTGATGCACATAAAAATACCATGTCTTGACCCAATTACCATATTGGTTAGGTCAAGTGAATTGGCATATATATACTCCTACTAGCTAGACACAAACCTATCATCCCATCTTAGCTATAGGAAAGGAAAGTGCAAGCATTCAAACCAAAGTGTTCAAATAAAACTCATGATGTGTCTACTATAAGACAATATACACACTAGTGATGCAAATATCTCGAGTAAAATTTAGGTTCATACATATCAACATTTTATTTCCGTCTCTCACCTATGTTGTTTTTTGTTTTTGGCTGAAATACTTACTTATTAGGTTTAATTCGGACTGTGAAAATTGACTCCATGACCTTAAGATTATCAAGTGAAAAACATAGTGTATCAGTACCACTAAGCTCCCACTTGTTTTGTTTCACCACATATGACTATTGGGCCGATTATTCGTGCTGACGTAGCCCATATTCATTTGTAAATGTTAGACCATGTCTTTAGGCCCATTTTTCTACCGTAAGATAACCAATAACCATAAGCCCATACAGTTGCCCATAATCGTTGGTTGCGAGGCCCAATCGAATACATTTGGCCCACTACACCTAAATGAAAGAAAAGAGGAAATTTAGGGGTGTTGGTTAATTTTGCCTTATCCTATTCCTGGCGGGAGATAGATAGAGAGAGAGAGAGAGAGAGAGAGAGAGACAATGACAATGCAAGCCTCAGTCCACCCTTTCACATGGCGTTCCTCCGTTCATCTAGGTCTATTCTCTCTCATCGATTTATGTTTCCATTTTTTTTTTTTAATTTTTATTTCGCTCAATATTAATGTCACATTTATCTTAAAATATTACCAAAATTCAAGTGTCTCAATTTGATTTGAGTGTAACATGGTTTCATCTAGTTTAAGAACTTAACTATGGCGTAAACTAAAGACTAAATCTTTTGAAGAAACTGGAAAATTTGAATTCAGGAAATTGTGGTAATGTATTTGGAATTTATGGGTCATTAAAGCGACCAAGGCAAAGAATGGGGGCAATGTCAGTATGTTCATCATCATCAATGGAGAGCAATGAAATGGGAAGAAATGGTGATTCAGATGATGGAAGGCGGCTTTACCTAGGGATGGATTTTGGTACGTCAGGGGCTAGATATGCTGTTATTGATAAACAAGGGATCATTCAAGCCGAGGCGAAACGAGAATACCCTCGTTATGTGGTAAGATTAAATTTTTGTTCTCCTTGATTTAGCATTATGTTTGTTGGTTCTGGTTTAATTGTATGTTGCAATTTTTATTGAATACTAGTAGTATACAAATGATCCATTTCGGAGGGTTGGGTTAGGCAGGTGACAATTTTTGGATAAATTTAAGGTCGATATACATGATGTCAAATCCTACCTAGTTGGTTGAGATTTGGTTGGGTTGGTCTATATTCTATTGAATGTACCAAGTGAAATTGATGGACATGAGAATGGTGATGAGTAATTACCCTTTTGTGTCTTGATGTTTTTTCAGATAACAATTTGTTTGGTATTGCATTGTGATATTCGCGAATAATTGGGTTTGTGAAAGGGTGACTAAGTTAATGCAAGTATTACTGTATTAGGATTGCTACTCATATTATGATGAGATTTATCGTGTTGGCATTGTGTTTTAATAATCCACATTGGCCAGATTTGAAAATTTTGGAGCTTTTTACGTAATGTTAAAGAAATGAATTAGAATTAGCTTTTTCTTGCAATTGTCTAGAAAGAACGGAGAGGCCATGGACTGGGTGCGATCATGGAAAGAGACACTTTTCTTCTTGCTTGAGGATGTTCCAGTTCACCTCCGACCTCTTGTAGCTTCCATATCCATAGATGGAACATCTGCGACAACTATCATTATTGACAGGTAAAATCCATTGTCTTAATGCAGTCAATTAGTTGCTTTGTTGTTCTCTACCGTATAAGGGCTTAGTATCATTTGCATTATAAACTTTAAGTTCTAGCAGTGTGAATTTCTAGCATTTAGATGTATATGGTTGCAGCTCTACAGGGGAGCCATTATGTAGGCCGCTTTTGTATAATGAGAGTTGCCCTGATGCTCTACCAGCGGTTAAGTCCATAGCTCCCCCGAACCATACTGTTTGTTCTGGTTCCTCTACATTATGCAAGTTGGTCTCATGGTGGAATTCGGATAGCAAAAACAAGGACTCTGCAGCGTTATTGCATCAAGCAGATTGGTTATTGTGGCTGCTTCATGGAAAGTTAGGCATATCTGATTACAACAATGCTTTGAAGGTATTCTTTTGTGCTTTAATTCTCTTCTGCTCGATCATCTGCTTCAATTGTCAGTACACTTTAATTACTGTTGACCGGGTTTATCTTCCTCGTAGGTTGGTTTTGACCCTGAGCTGGACGCGTATCCACCTTGGCTTCTCTCACAACCATACTCAAGAGCTTTACCATCTATTGTAGCTCCAGGATCTGCAATAGGGACTTTAAAAGAAGATGTCAGGAAAGAATTTGGTAAGTTGAGGCGCTAAGCTCCTGATTCTATAGGAGTTTTGTCTTCTTGAAAGTAACCATTGGAGTATTCCTAAAAGCTTTATCTGCTTAGGGGGTGAGGGGCACCTGTTAATCCAAGGAAAAATGTGATTCCAATGGTCGATGTTGGGCCAGGGCTTCAGATAGGGCTAGAGCCTAGAACATGGCCTCATAGGCATTCCTATGGATCAACGAGAAAGCAATTATATGCTCTGCATGATAGTAATATTAGCAATATAAATGCGAAGATGTATATTGTACCTTTGTCAACTAATATAGTCTTCTCTGCTCAGTTTTTGTTCCTTTGAGATTAATAAGAAAGCATCGATATACTCTGCTTGTTAGTAATGAGACGTCTGCGAACAAATGTGATGTGCCCGGCCTTGTTCACTTCACTGCTCAATTTGTTGTAACTTTTTTCCTATTATTAAGTTATAACTGTAAGCAGTGTGTACTTAGACAACGTCAACAAGGTAGTGATGAAGAATGTTAGTACTATTCTAAGTGGTAGCTTAGATGTTTTTTTTCAAATGTTGGCAGGCTTTTCGGAAGATTGTGTCATTTGTGCTGGAACAACTGATAGTATAGCAGCTTTTCTTGCAGCTCGTGCCACAGAGCCAGGGAAGGCGGTGAGGTTTTTTGTGTCGATAATATAACTAGAGTTGCTGTTGTTTTCACTATAAAAGGTTTATTCATCTTGTTATAGAAAATGGATGAGCCTTGTCATAGAAAATGATCATGAACCTGTTTAAGGCACAGCTTGCAGTTTGATCCATTCAGAGTCTGGGGTTGAATTTCCTTCTCTTAAGCTAAAATGGTGAAAGGAATAAAAAAATTCCATTGAAATTTCAAACAGTTTGATGGTCTCTTCGGTCATGCATCATATGTCTCAGCATATCTCACTTGCCAGCATGTTTATCAATTTACTCCCGAATATGCATCTTCAAACAAAATGAATCAAATTTGTGAAATGATTATCACCAGGTAACTTCTTTGGGTTCAACACTTGCAATTAAACTGCTAAGCAGAAGCAGGGTAGATGATGCACGATTTGGAGTGTACAGTCATCGACTTGATGATAAGTGGCTTGTTGGAGGAGCTTCAAACACGGGAGGAGCCATTCTGAGACAACTTTTTACTGATGAGCAACTGGAGAAATTGAGTGAACAGATTAACCCTGAGGTATCCTCTCCTCTGGATTACTACCCGTTGCCCAGTGTTGGTGAGAGATTTCCTGTAGCAGATCCCAACATGATGCCCAGGTAAGAGGCTCTCTTTTACTAATATGTTTACTAAATCTTAAGTGTTACTGCAAGTACACATTGACCAGAATAGAAGGAAGATTCGGAAGAGAATTTTCTTCCCCAAATTATCTTTCCCTTACTGGATTGGCAAAAAGTCATCTAGTTGCTTCCCACTAGCTAGGTACCGCCATATATGGACGCTCTGGTATTTCGGGAGAAACAAATCGCTTCTATTGAGAATCAAAATAAGCAGCTTGTGGGATTCTAGTAGTAGAATACACTTCACAAGAAGCTTATTGAATCAACTACATATTAGAAGCCTATATTCTCCCAATCTAGACAGTTTAAGTATCCGTATTTTTCTTTACTGTCTTTTGATTTTTGAAAATTGATCACTATTGTCAATATTAGCTTAGGATTCTATACATCATTGTTTGCTACTATGATCTCTGATAATTACATTTTTTTTCCACAACTCTAAGCTAAGTCAATGTGATGAACATCTTAATTTTTGCAGATTAGATCCACGCCCTGATAATGATGCTGAGTATCTGCACGGTATCCTTGAATCCATTGCACGAATAGAGGTAAATCAGTTTCCCCTCTAACTTCAGCTAAATTATTCAAATTTTAACGTATGTGATGGTACATCTTAATTTTTGCTGCTTTGGTTGGGGCTGTTTAGGCAAAGGGTTATGGCCTGCTCAAGGATCTAGGTGCCACTGAAGTGGACCAAGTTTTCACAGCAGGAGGTGGTGCAAAGAATAACCGATGGACCAAAATTCGAGAAAGAGTTCTTGGTTTGCCTGTTAGTCGGGCAACTCAAACAGAAGCCGCTTATGGAGCCGCTTTATTGGCACTCAAGGGTGCTAGACAGGAAACTCGTCAGGATTGTGCTTGATATAAGCAATGGCTGCTGGTACATAGAAAGCTGTAAATTATTTGTAGTACATCTGTACATGTATATCTGTCTATACCAAGAGAAAATACAGGCCATTGTAACACTTTGCTACAATATCATGCTCTTTTTGTTCAAGGTTTGATGGCATTGGCAGATATGAAAACTGCTAATAATGTGATAGAGAATTTATTTTGTGTGCTTCTGCTGTAAACTCAGAGAGTTTTAGAGCAAAATCTAACAAGCAAACTTCCACACCCCCCCTCAAGCTGGAGGAGGTGGGTTGAACATCCCCAGCTTGGAGATCAGCTGCTGGAAGTGTGCTGCAGGTAAGACCTTAGTGAGGACATCAGCTAGCTGGGACTTTGTTGGCAAATAACTCAATTGAATGAGACCCTCCATGACCTTTTCTCGAGTGAAGTGGCAGTCCAAGTCAATATGTTTTGTGCGCTCGTGAAACACTGGGTTCTGTGCAATGTGCAAGGCTGATTGGTTGTCACAATGGAGTGTGACTGGTTTCAAGTGAGTAACTTCCAGCTCTTCTAACAATCTCACTAACCATGTCAACTCTGCAGCAGCATGAGCCATTGCCCTATATTCAGCCTCAGAGGATGACCTTGCAACTGTAGTCTGTTTCTTGCTTTTCCAACTTATGGGAGAACCACCAAAGAGAACCACATAGCCAGTAACAGATCTTCTGGACATGGGGCAAGAAGCCCAATCAGAGTCTGAGTAAGCATGAAGACTCAGTTGTGGTGAACCATTCAAAAGAATGCCCTGTCCTGAGGTACCTTTAATGTACCTGAGAAGGTGATAAACACCATCCAAATGTGCAGTAGTAGGAGCCTGCATAAATTGGCTTAATGTCTGTACAGCAAAGCTAATATCAGGCCTGGTGTTAGTGAGAAAATTCAGTTTGCCAACTAATGTTCTGTAGTGGGTAGCATCAGCTAAAGGTGTGCCAGAGTCAGACTGGAAGCTATGATTCAATGGCAAAGGTGTGGCTACTGGTTTATCATGTAGAATACCAGACTCTTCCAAGAGTTCTTGACTAAACTTCCTTTGAGAGAGCACAATACCATCTGCAACATTAGTAACTTCAATACCCAAAAAATAGTGGAGCAGGCCTAGATCTTTAATTGTAAACTCCTTGTGTAAGAAAGCTTTCAGCTGCTGAACTTCATTAGAATCAGAACCTGTGACAATAATGTCATCAACATATACAGCTACCACTGTCAGTTTTCCATTACATTTCTTCAGGAACAAACTGTAATCATTTCTGGATTGAACATAACCTTGTTGAAGGAGAGCAGAGGAGAGTTTTTGGAACCACTGCCTACTAGCCTGCTTTAAGCCATAGAGAGACTTCCGTAGTCTACACACCTTGTTATCTGGATTGGGAATGCCAGCAGGTACTTTCATATAAACCTCTTCCTCTAGATCACCATGGAGGAAAGCATTATTGATATCTAACTGGTGAATGGGCCATTTTCTAGCTGCTGCCAAAGCAATGATACACCTTATAGTAGACATCTTCACTACAGGGCTAAAGGTATCAAAGTAATCCACACCATACTTCATATGATTCCCTTGAACAACTACTCTGCCTTTTAGTCTCTCCACAGAACCATCACTATTCAATTTAACCTTGTAAACCCATTTGCTCCCAATAGCCTTCTTACCAGGTGGAAGATCATATAACTCCCAAGTCCCATTGGACTGCAAGGCTTCTATTTCTTTCCTCATGGCCTCAACCCAATTTGGATCCTGGGATGCCTCTTTATAGGATTTGGGCTCAGTATAAGTGGATGTGTGAATAATATGAGCTTGGTGAGGTGTGGGTAAAGCAGAAAAGGAAACAAAATTGCACCAATGATTAGTAACAGAAAGAGAACTAGCATGCAAAGTGGGACACACATAATCCTTCAGATAAGTGGGTGGAACATGGACTCTAGTAGATCTCCTAGGTTCTGCAACATGTGGAACCATCTCAGAGTTAAGAGCAGGTGAAGAATTGGGAGAATGAATAGCAAGTAGAGGATTTTGTGAAGAGGAAACTGATTGTGGTGAAGGTGTAGTGTTCTGGTTGGTGTGAAGAGTCTGATGTGGTGGAGAAGACTGAGAAGAGGAGGAAGGAGTAGGAAGTGCAGTAGGAAAGATGGAGTTTATTGTGGAATCTGGAGTAGTAGGAACAGGAGTGGATGCAGGTAAGAAAATAGGATCAGACTGAGGAAAAGGAAATGGGGGAGGAAGTGGATTAGAGGGAAGATAATGAAAAGGAAAATGTTGCTCATGGAAACACACATCTCTGCTGTATAGAACTTCCTGTGATTCAAGGTTATATAGTTTGTAGGCCTTCTTGCCATATGGGTAGCCTATGAAAATACAGGGTATAGCTCTGGGGGCAAATTTAGGTCTGTTGTGTTTGAGGCTAGAAGCATAACAGAGACACCCAAAGGCTTTGAGATGGTCATAACTGGGTGGTTTGTTGTATAATATCTCATATGGTGTTTTGTTTTGAAGGGTGGTTAATGGGAATCTGTTTATGAGGTAAGAAGAGGTAAGGAGGCATTCCCCCCAAAATTTAATTGGCAAGTTTGATTGAAAGTAAAGAGCCCGGGCAGTTTGAAGGAGGTGTTGATGTTTCCTTTCAACAACCCCATTTTGTTGAGGGGTATCATTGCAAGTGGTTTGGTGGATAATGCCTTTGGAATCATAGAAAGCATTAGCAGAGTTATCTCTAAACTCTATACCATTATCACTTCGAATCACTTTGACCACAGCATTAAATTGTGTCTCAACATGCGCAACAAAAGAGGATAGAATAGGGAAAGCAGCACTTTTAGTAGCAAGCAAATGAGTCCAAGTAGTTCGAGAATAATCATCCACAATGGTAAGAAAGTACTTGTATCCATTATATGTAGGAAATGAATATGGACCCCAGAGGTCTACATGTAGGAGTTCAAACACATTATTGGTTTTAATAGAGCTAGAAGGAAAAGGTATTCTATGCATTCTAGCCTTAGGACAGACATCACAAATAGCATTGCCAGTAGAAGATACAGGACAAGAAATGGAACTAATACACTTTATTCTATCAAGAGGTAAATGCCCTAATCTGCAGTGCCAAAGTTGAGATAAGGATTTATTTGAATGGCTAACAAGAGAAACAGGAGAACCAGAATGAATCCCAGCAGCAGAACCATCATCAGAATCTAACACAGAGTCACATGAACCTTGATCATTGTGTGTCACAAAATACAAGCCAGAGTGCTCTTCACCAAGGGCCAGAGGCTGCCTCACTGAAGGCACCTGAAGTAAACAAGCAGAATTAGTGAAAATGAGGTTGGAAGAAAATTGTTTGGTCAATTTTTGTACAGAAAGAAGGTTGAATTGAAAATCTGGAACATGTAAGACATTTTCAAGGGTGATGTGTTTATTGAGGTGAATGGTGCCAATATTGTGTACTTTAGCTTTCAAGCCATTGGGCATAGTAATAAGGCAAGGCTGAACAGCAGATTTATAAGAGGAAAACAAATGTAAATGAGGTGTAATATGGTCAGTTGCACCGCTATCCAAGATCCATTTCAGATTAAGGCCAAAAGAAAGAAGACAGAGAGACTTACCAGCCAAGAGAGCAGAAGAGCCATTAGAACCTCCACCAGAAGAAGATGAAGTAGGATCCATACTATGCTGTGAAAGAAGGGACAGGAGCTGACTATACTGTTCTTGTGTTATGCTACCAACATTACCCCCTGAAGAAGAACCCTCACTGTGACTGGAGACAGTGCTACACTGCAGACTACCATCAGAAGTCTCACCATGAACAAAATTAGCAATCCTCTTCCCCTTATCTTTAGGATAACCATGTATCTTGAAGCATCTGTCAAGACTGTGACCAAACACCTTGCAATGGTCACAAAAGAATTTAGACCTCTTTCCACTAGGTGTAAACCCATAGACCACATTCTGACCACTATTACCTCCTTGCCCAGAGACACTGTTATTGCCATGGGAATTATTCCACCTAGGGCTGAAATTCTTTTGGTTCTGTGGTTGAGGAAAATTGGACAAAGCACTAGTGTTTCTCTGATGAGCTGCAGCAAGTGCAGTAGAGTCAACACCAAGAGAAACAGATCCACTACATTCTCTTTGTTTCTCATCCTGTAAAATCAGTCTATAGGCTTGGCTCAAAGTTGGGAGAGGTTGCATCATCAAAATGTTGCCTCTAATTGGCGTATAGTTCTCATTTAATCCCATCAAGAATTGCATCACTTGTTGTTCAAGCAGAATATTCATAAAAGCTGAACCAGAACCACATGAACAAGCAGGAATAGACAACAAAGACATGTATTCATCCCAGGACGTTTTCAATTCAGTATAATACACAGCTACAGACTTATTCCCCTGAACAATTGTATTGATATGCTGATGAATTTGAAATTTTCTAGGTGCGTTAGATTGCGCATACCGTTCCTCCAATTCACTCCAAACTTCTGCAGCAGTATGATAGTAGAGGATGCTCCTGCCAATTTCTGGCTCAACAGAGTGAAGAAGCCAAGAAAGAACCACATTATTGCATCGCTCCCACTGAGAAAACTGAGAAGAACTTTGTTCAGGTCGAACACAAGTTCCTCTCACGAATCCTAGCTTGTTCTTCGCACCAAGAGAAATTTCAGCGGCTCTTCTCCACTCGCCATAGTTGTCTCCATTGAGTTTTTGAGTCGCCAAAGAGAAATTGCTGGAAAGATCTCCATGGTGAATGAACAATTCGCTGTTCAAATCGATTGCGGAATGATCGTCAGCATCAGTTCCCATTGTGATTAAAGAACTGGAAGGAAGAAGACTCAGAATCCCTTAGCGTAGCTAGATCGAGTGAAGGAACAATTCAAACGATCGAAATTGAAATGAAACGAAGCGAAAAATCGCAATGAATGATGAAGAAGGCTAGATCAATCAAGAAACAATTTGAATTGATCGAGAAATTGAAGAAAATTTGGTGAATTAGGGATTCTTGAGCTCGATTTTAGCTCTGATACCATGTAAACTCAGAGAGTTTTAGAGCAAAATCTAGAGAGAGAGAGAGAGAGAGAGAGAGAGGATTGAATCTCAGTGTTTGTATTCAATCGTAATCAATCTGCTGTACAAACTAACACAGGGCATATATACAGACTATGAGCTATAACAAACAAGGTAACAAATGTAACAACCTATAACCAGCATGATGACGTGGTAAATAATATAGCTAACAAGCAAACTTCCACATCTGCAACTTTCAGTTAATCATATAGGCATTAGATCAGAGTTGCCTCTAAACTACTCATATCTCACCATTCATAAATTGCAGAATATTATGTTACTCCATATAATTAGTACTCGTACAAGTATTAAGTTGGAGTACTGATATATGTGGCACGCAAAAACTCGATGAGACCCGTGCACTAGTCTCACATAGATAAATAGATTAATAGGATAAAACAAAACAAAAATAACTCTCTAACAATGGTTTTTTTTTTGTTTTTTTTTTTAAGATCCTCCTTGTTGGCTGATTTTCAGGATTTGAAAATTACATTTACAATAGAAAGATAAATTACAATTACAATAGTAACATTGTTTGGATTTATTACTCTTCTTGGATTGGATTTGGAGTTATTTAATTAGAGGGGTAATATAGTGAACTAAAGGATAAAATAATACAGTAAAAGTGACCGATTTGATATTGCATGTTAAATTGTGGTGAAGAAAAGAGGAAAAGGAAAAGACAATAAAAAGCATTACCCTAGAATGTAACTGGGTAGGGTATTATTACATTCTACATTAGGATAACTATTAGTATTAGGAGTACTATTCTTCCTATCCTCCTGACCTCCTTCAACCACGTTCAAATTTCAACTATTAACAACCATCTTTGTCTCTAAAATTACATTTGAATTCACTTTATCACACCTCTAATCAATTATCCATAATCCAAACCCGAACTTAGCAAGAACTTATAGTAGTACTCCCTACATTAGATTAATGGTTATTCCAATTTGAAATTCTAGTACTCCTACATAATGAGAGAGATTGAAAATGGAGTTAATATTATTGGTTGGCGGAAAATGAGGCTAGTAGAGTATGTAACTTGAGCTTTTCTTCTAGTTCTAGTAATGCAGTAGGCATATTATTACATACAGTAATAAACTGAGAGCCATAACCGTAATGATTGAAGTGGTCTGCAAAAGAAAGATTGCATCTCCATCTCCATCTCCATCTCCATTGGAATTCGCCTGGGAAAACTGAAAAGAAGGAAACCTAGCTGCCTTTTCCCATTCAACTTCCCCATCGTTGGATCCTCACCTCAGAATCAGATCACCTCATTCTCAATCAATCAATAAAATTAGAAAAAATTGCCAAAAATCCCCTTATATGTATCCCGTTTTTTTTTTTTTTTAAAAATCCCCTTTTAATTTATTTATAAAACAAACCCTTTTTATGTTCCAAAATTTAAATGATCCCCCTTACCATCCCATTCCGGTGTTTTCAAGCCAAAAACACATGTGAAATGTCATTTTTACCCTCAGGTGCCAAATAATTTGTTGACGTTTTCAAAAAATTAATGTGAAGGAGAGATTGAGACGAGTCACGGTTGCAAAAATCGCACGTTCGTGGCGTCATCTATGTCGAATACGGTATAAATTTTCTTACCCTTATGAGGGTAAAAATGGCATTTCATATATTTTTTGGCCTGAAAACATTAGGATGGGGTGGTAAGGGGATCATTAAAATTTTGGTACATATAAGGGGGTTTGTTTTAGTACAAAAATTTTTAAAAAGGGGTTTTTATAAAAATTGGGACATATAAGGAGATTTTTGGCAATTTTATCATAAAATTAAATTAAGCATTACCTTTAATGATTTAAATAAATAAAACATACAGAAAATGGTGACTCAGGATAAACTCAGCAAATAAAGTCTTATTCTGAAGCTGAACTGACAGAAATAAAGCTGAGAATAAGCCCACAAAAGATCAGGGTTTTGTCTCGTTGTCTACTGGATTGGAGTACGAGTATAAATTGAACTTCTCCATTCTCCAATGTGATTAATTAGGACCTACGGACAACAATTTCGACTGCTTAAAACCATTTCTTAGTAATATTTTTATGCTCCTAAATAATACAGTACTTATTTTACTTACTAGAGTACATTTCTTCTTTTTAAAAAAAAAACACAGATTTTAAAAGATGAGTAACTCTCTTGTACAACCGTCTAATCATTAGACGGCCTAATATAACGGTGAATTTTCGTAATTTTGGGTTATTTTTAATGACTTAGGGGCTACTTTATACAACTTGACCCAATTTAAGAATAACTTTTTGCAATTTAGTGGCTAGTTTTATCGACTTATAAGCTACATTTTCACAACTTTGGGTAATTTTATAAAATTACTATATTATAAAAAGTAGCCCCTAAGTGGCAAAAAATAACCCATAAATTGCAAAAAGTCACCATTATATTGAATCGTCTAACAGTTAGACAGTTGTACACAAGAATCTGCTTATTGGTAATTTCTACACTTTGAAGCCTTGCCTTGAGGAATTCTTTCTTCAAGTTGGAGTAAATTCTATACCAAAATGTTTAGGAGTAAACCCATGCTCTTTTCATGTTAGTATGTTACATTGCTGATTTAATGCAATAATTATAAATTTCCTTGCAGGCAATAACATTAAATTACATACTCTATTTTCTTCAAAATTGATACTATTATATGCATGTTTGACATTTACTATATTATTACTTTCTGCATTTTCTCAAAGGGTGCGGATAATGTCAAGAAAAAAATCGCCACTTCTAAGAAAATTATGTGCTCTTTCGAGAAGAAAAACACTAGTATGTACTTTCCTTGTAATTAGAATAATTATCTTACAAGGAAATTAATCTAAATTCCAAAGGAGTACTTGATTTTATTTACTGTTACTATTTAACTAATGGGAATAAATTACGTTGAGCAATGTTTTAGACTGCCTTTCCCTCAACATGTTCCATATCTGGGGCATTTATTGAAGTGAATGATTGGCAAAGATTTTCAGATTAGACACACACACTCTCTCTCTCTCTCTCTCTCTCTCTCTCTCTTCTTCCCTTTCACCAATCTCTTCAAATAAAGTAGGGTTGCCCAGATTTTGCAATTTGCAGGGAGATTTCCTTAGGTTTAGGGGGGCGATGAT
>BSSO01002526.1:0-19059 GCA_030267885.1 Mesembryanthemum crystallinum | reverse complement strand
TGTATATGGTGTCCATAGTCCATACCCATGTCATAATGTCCAGTATCAGTCATGGCCTCATGGGTACTTGAGATAAATTGAAGATTACGTTTGACAAAAACTTCATACATCTACTTGCTTGCCAGAAACCTTTTTTAAGCAATTAGTTTCTCTTCTTATAAAAATTTAAGAAAAGAGAAAGGCCGTGGAGGAGCCTGACCTCTTCTTTATTGTCTTAATGAAACCCTTATTCACATCTTTTATTAGCCAATTAGAACTTCTCCTAATTGACTTCCATTCTATTCAGAAATCAGAATGGTAAAAGAGACATGAAGTAAATCGAAATGCTCTTCACTAAATTCAGCCTTCCACTTCTGCATAATAGCTTGCTTTTCCTTCAATTTCCATCTAGCTAATATTGTTAATTATTGTGTCATCTTCTTTTCTTGCTGTGACACTATAGCTGATTTCTGAAGAAGAACATGCTTTATTTTTCAAAGTATGAGCTTTCTCCTGTTATTTTATTGTTTTAATTTTTTGAACCACCTTGTATGCATGCTATATGCTGAGGATCTATTTCAATTGTGTTAAACACGCTTTTTCTTTGAGGAGACTACATTTCATAGTGATTGATTTTGTCAACCTCTACTTCTGCTTTGGCTAATGGTGCAACTTGGCTTTCAGAATTTCCCGATGAAGTTGCTACTCCTTTAGATGTGCCTGCAAGAAAGCGTTTTGCAAAGTACAGAGGGCTTAAGTCCTTTAGAACATCTACCTGGGATCCTAAGGTAAAATTCATTTGTCAAGTGAAATGATTTATACACTTGCTCTAACCTTCCGGAGCTCTAAGACTGCGTATATCTGTTCATGCCTCAATGCTCAGGAATCACTGCCCGCAGAATATGCTAGGATATTTGCTTTCAATAATTTTGCAAGAACTCAAAAACATGTGCTTGCTAAAGCTTCATAATTGGACAAAGAGATCAAGGATGACGTTGTACCACATGGCACATATGCAACGCTTTATATTAAAGAAGTACCAATAAGCGTTGCAACCAAAACATGTATGCATGCGAAGGTGATGCCTATCATAGCAAGTGCTCTCTTGCAACACGAGTCCAAGATGTCTGTCCTACATTTCAGGTATCTGGTTCTTTCAAATTGGCTTTTTGCATCATGTTCTTCTGCTCTTTGGCTTTGTTTATCTAATTATATTGTTTAATGTCTTAACAGCATTAAAAAGCATGATAGTTACACTGAACCAATCAAATCCAAAGAGGAGCTCATATTCTATGTTGGTTTCCGGCACTTTATTGCTAGGTGAGATTTTCATTGCTATAAGAAGTCAATTTCTTGAGACTGTCAATTCTCACAATACTGAGGTGGTTGCTTGTCATATACAGGCCAATATTTTCTACTGATAATATGCATTCAGACAAGCACAAGATGGAGAGGTTTCTTCATGCTGGTCGCTTTTGTATGGCTTCAATATATGCCCCAATTTCTTTTCCACCTCTTCCTTTAATCGCCGTGAAGAACTTGGGAGATGCAAGCTCACCTGTTGTAGCTGCTGTTGGTTCTTTGAAGAGTGTTGATCCAGACAGGATCATTTTGAAAAAGATCATTCTGACTGGGTAAATATATATTCTTTTACAATCACATGCTTTATACTTCTTTCAGTTTGGTGTTAATATGCCTCCTGAGGCTGTAAAGAGAGCTTGTTTAATGAAAATTATAGTCTCAACTTCCTTGTGAAGCACTTTAGAATTTCTGAACTGCAGTTTCAGTTTATGTACTCTTAATAAGTTTCATGAAGTTGATTATTATAGCATTCAAGCCAAAGGGCCAGGTTGCATTTTCCCAGAAGCATCTATTTAGAATTTGGATCATCAACAATTCTTTCGAAATCTGCCTTTTAAGTAGCTGAGTTATGATGCCAAGTTTAAGCATTTGCCATGGATCGCTGCCTTTTCATGTAATGTGATATGTGTGAATTCTTTTTTCTATGCCACAGTTGTGTAGATGACCTCTTCTATTATCTTCTGCAGGGTGTACTCGTAGGATATGATCACAATATTTAACTTGTATTTGATAAGTGCAACCTACCCTCTATGGACTTTCACTTCAACTGCAGAGTCAGACAACCTGACAAATTATGCATAACTATTGTTCAGTTTTCAAAGATTCTCATTGCCGTAATTAAGCCAGTCTTGAGAATGTGTTAATTTGATTACTAGCATTTCCTAGAACATATAATGCATATGATTGAGAGCTGCTGATCCAAATTTAGAGTTAGGTTTTGCTCTTTATATTTTCAATATAATGTCAAATCAGTTAAGATTTGTGTCATACTTTGATGCAGATACCCTCAAAGAGTATCTAAAGTAAAAGCCACAGTCAGATATATGTTCCATTACCCTGAAGATGTGAAATGGTTCAAGGAATGAGTAACTTGCTCTGTGCATGTAACTAAAAGTAGGCAAACTTTCATGGTTCGGGCTCACTTAAAATGGCTGAATCTTGCAGCCTGTAGAAGTATGGACTAAATGTGGACGTCGTGGCCGTATTAAGGAGGCTGTTGGTACACACGGTATGTAACTATTTGAATCCCCCCCTCCTTTTTCATAATATATATCAGTGTATATTGTCCTTTGTAACACCCTCTTAATCAAAAATATATGTTCAAATCCTATCATGGAATGTCCTGGAATAATTGATCTTCTTTTTGCCAAGTATATACATTATCATCTCATATTATTCCTTGCGTCCTTGCCCACAAGTACTCAGATCACTTGAAATGTGTATGGTTCGATTAGTTATGGGTATGAACTGAATAGACTTTGATTTGTTTCCGTCAGAATTTCATATGCCCTATAGCTGGTTTATCTTCAGGTTTAGATGGACACTTTTGCTTCCTCCTGGCTTCTGCCAGCCTATGCCTATCTTAACATAGTATTCTCCAGATGCCACTCTAGTAGTATAGCATCAAGTTTGGAGTGTGAAATCTCAAGTTCTCAACTATTTAAAACTTTGACGTGGGAGGGGAGGGACAGACAATAGACATATAGGAGGGTAACAGAGTGATATAGGAGAGTTAATCCAATTGTAGATGGAGTAGTATATAGAAGAGAGTTACTATTCTAACCATGTTAATACAACTATTTTTTTTTTCTTATTTTTTTGATAGAATTTTCATATACAAGTACTTAGAATAAGGATTAAACAAAGAAACTTATAGATGCAATTGTCCTGATTAGGCTGGGTAGGATTGGGAATCTTTGGACAAAGGCAATATATGTTGGCATGTGAATAATTCAAGCATGTTTGGCCTTTTGTTTTCCCTAAGGGCAATGCTTAAGGAGCATTAATACTTCTATATTCATTATTTTTCAACCCACTAACACAACTAACTATGCATAATTTATTGTACTAATTGAATCACCTTGTGTTAGTGGGTTGAAAAATAATGAATATTGAAGCATTAAATGCTCCTTAACCATTGCCCTTAGGGCATTCGTTAGCAAAACCGTTAATATTACTTTACTATGATTTTTGGTTATGAAATTGAGAAAAATTTACGGTCAAATCTTGAGCTTGCAAAAGGAGTGCTCACTTATTTATGAAAAGAGGGAGTAATTACCTCCCATACTCCTCACCCTCGCTTTGAAATAATGGAAGCCTTAAGTTGTGCTTAGTTTGAGGGTGATATTTTAGAACGGAATTGGATATTTTGGTATCCTGTTTGTCAAACTTTCGAAGGGCTCAATTGGCCAAGTTTCTAGGATCTGGGTATCTATCTCACTCTCACGTTCCGCTTCCGCCTCCCTCCACTTCTTCCTACCCCAAGAGTTTCTAAAAACTATAATGTAGTTAAACCTTGAAGCTCCTTTTTGGAGTTTCAATTTCTAGCCCCATTTTGATTTCTTAGAAACTCATTGAGAGGGATAGACTACAAAGTGAAGGAGGAAAGGTAGAGGGGGAGGAGAGTTTTGTGAGGGATAGACAAAATCCTAGAAACTAGGCCAACAAAGAGGCTCTATATTCTCTTTAACTAGTTTGGTTGGTTTGTCAGTGCTGAAATGGAATATCTGGATAACATTTGTTCATCTTCGACTGCAGGGGTAATGAAATGTATCTTGAACGGGGTCCTCCAGCAGAACAATACTCTGTCGAACAAAAGTTTCCCATTGCTTGATTCTTTGAATTAAGTGGAAACTGGGGAGCTAGAAAATTTGCGGATTCTCAATGCAGCAGCTTCTTTGAATTAAGTGGAAACTGGGGAGCTAGAAAATTTGCGGATTCTCAATGCAGCAGCTCAATAGCTGTGGTTCGGGAATGAAGCGCTGGTTCAGATTTAGTTCTACATATTTATTTTATTGTTGCCTCAAGTTATACATATTTCATGTTCCTGCTGCTCTTATTGAGCTGCAGATATTTTTGCTCAAGTCGTCTTCTTTTACGTGCTTTATATAGGCCTGTTACTCTTATATTGTGTAGCGCGGAGAAAGAAGAAACGTTGTAATTGTGAACTATGGTAAAATCAAGTCAATTTTGTTTGCTTTAGGTTACTCCGTTACTGTTATCGACAACATGATGGAAATTGTGCACTGAGAATTTTATAGAATAAAGACCAAATCTTGAATCAAACTCAACAAGTAATTTGACTACTAACCCAGCAAATTGGAGATACTTACACAAAGTTAATTAGAAAGAAAAACGTTATGCTTCTGTTGCTTGTTTCCAGCATGGTGTTTCGACCCAAAGTTGATCCATGAGATGCTTCTGCGCGGGAGTAAGAGTAGACTTAGGTTGCAAAGGGCACACGAAGGTGGATAGTTGTTCAGTGTGGGGAACTCGGCTGTATGTCCCCGTCTTAGGATCATAAACGACCCAATTTCCGATACCTATATTCAACACAATCTGGCCGTTGGGGGCGATATCTACAAAGTTGGTGATGACATGATCATAATCACCAACGGTGAAGAGCTTCGCCCAACTGAAATCGTTCACCATCATCACCCATAGACTGCAGCTAACAAACTCGCGATTAACTGTATTATTGTGGCGAACAAAAAGCGAGAGTTCCCCTTCCTTGAGACTCTGAAAGCTCATGATGTAGCAGTCAAGGCCACAATTCCGAAACCCCTCTGGAAGGTAGACCAACTGTTGCGAAAACGTTTCATTCGCGAGACTAAAACTCAAGATGCACAGCTTGTGATTGTAATATTCTTGGTTGTCATCGTCGTCGTCATCATCAAGAGCCACAGTATTATTACTACTACTAGTACTGTTAAAATTATAATAGGTTGAAATAGCAATAACCCAATGGATCATACCATTGCAATGCACCCCTTGTGGAGTGACTATGGATTCAATATAGTGGGGAACGGAACAGTGGAAGCTTCTCCAAGCGCGGGATGAGAGCGAATAGACGCTAGTTTGAAAGACCGTGTCTCCTGCACTAAAGAACCGGGCTGCTCGGACCACTTTAACATCACTGTCACTGTCATTGCTGCTGAACCCAACTCCGAGAAGCAGGGGAGGAGGGCTTGATCTCCCGTAGTTGAAGTAGTCGTACGAGTCGTGTGGGAGGGTCAGGGTCCGGTTAAGAGTGGGATCCCAAAGGACAATACGCTCTGCGTAGGGCGGACCACAGTCCTTCCCGAGGGGGTGAAAGATGGGGCGAAACAAGCAGCACAATCCGCAACCCGAACCCATCAGGAAGTATTCCTTACGACCACCATCGTCCTTATAAACGTCGCCTGAACTGAACTTATTGCGAATATCTAGAGATAATGATATATCCGAAGAGATCCGTATTTGCTTCGTTGTCAAACTCAACCTCGACCTCGATTGATCTTGATCTTCATGTTTGCTGTTTGTGTTTGTGTTTGTGGACGAATATGATGCCACTACGAGATCCGAAGCAGTGTCGTCGAGCTTGTTGGATCTGCATAATAGCAGAGTTCTTCCATAATCACCACCTTCTTCCATAACTCTACTCTAGATCTAGATCACCTTTCTTCTTCTAATTTTCTCTCCTATATTATGTATCAACTGATGAGAGAGAGAATAGATCAGATGATGTGATTGATTTTTTGTGATCCAAATAAAAGGTTGTGAGTTGTTTATATAGCTAGGAATCACTCGCTATACGTGCAAGTCAAGGACTTTCCTAAAGCTACTAGAACATACAATACAATTCCGAACTAATACAAGGAAATAAAGTTGCCATATTTCTTTCCCCAAAATATAAAAAAAAAAACCAAAACCTTCCTTAGTTTGTTAGTATTACTTTCCATAAATAAAACAAAAATGAATTAGATCGTTTACTTTTAGTTTCCTATTCCGCTACATCGAAGCGTATCATATTGTATCGTATCGGATTAGGCATCTTATCATTGTTTTACGCACGTGCTCTTTCACATGGACTCTTTATACTAGTAGTTGCTTTATATACGTGGTGCCCCTTTTGGATTTGACAAAAACTTGTATGAAGCGGCGGATACCTTGAAAAAGAAAAATTGGCTGAAAAGTGGTGGTACCACTTTTTCTTCTTCAAGGTAGCAGGCCTCATGTATGAGCCCACCTCAATTCTTTTTAATTTAATTAGTTTATTATAAAAAAAGTAACCCTCAACAGTTGCCCCCTTCAAGCAATAGGTGTGTTTTGCTAATTAACACATGTAGTGCTTTGTAGTGTGAAACTCAACTTTTTCAATTGTAAATTAGGCTATCATGGTGAACAAATTGATTTCTCAATGCGCACCAAATTCTACGGGTGAGAAAATTCAACATATCCATACTAAAGAATGGCTCATCGCATAAGCGATATACAAGTTGAACGTCTAAAGAATTTTTAAACCATATGAACATGAAACGAACAAATACCCATATGTTTTTTCACTTATCCTCCGACAAGGAGAAATAATGTATTAACCATTGCAAAAAATTGATGATACAAATAAGATACAACTTTTCCAACTTGCATTACGTGGAAGGTTGATGGAATATTTTTTTTTTCCCCATCTTCTTTCTCCCTCACTCAAATTGGTGAGTTTGTAGGCTTGGGGTCAATTTTCCAAAAGTTAAGCTGTAAAAGGAAAATTTTAAACTGAATATTCTCATAGGAGTACATATGAACATATCTTCAAGATGTAATTTGGACAAATTGATATAACAAATAACCCTACATATCATTGCATGCTTTTTTACCTTTTGCAAATATCTTGTTTTGGGATTTACTAATAATTAGTCGCGGACAAACAAAACTTCAGCAACTAGCTAGAAGAGAAGAGAGGCAGTTTCACAAAAATCAACAGCCTTGTGCAGTACGTACTAACGACTCTATTTCTAAAACATTATTTACAAAATCTTTAGGAAAATGATCTATTGAACAGGCATGGTTTTGGAAAATTTTGAAAAATATCGGGCATGTAAAGCAATTTTGCGACTATGTGAAACAAATTTGAATCAATATTTTTAAAATTTGCATTAATACAACCCCCTATTTAATTAGTACAACAACCCTAATAAAAAGAAGACAATAATACCCTTATTTTAACATTCCACATTATTTGATCCTTCCTTCCCAAAAACATCATTTGATTATTTTTTCAATTTACAACATTATTTTTCTGATTAGGTGGAGCTAAACTTACATTGTGTTTGCGTTTATTCGTTCGTTCCCAATTCATACATGAAGTTCAATTATCATTTCTTGAAAGGTCTAGAAGATACGTTTAAGAACCATGCATTGAACCATATCCCGATATCCGTAAGATGTGGCTACAACAATAGTTGGGCCTAGAGGCGCAGGGTTATACTTGTGCTTCAATACGTTTTTTTTTTTTTTTTTTTTTTTTTCATTTTTCTTCCTCAATGTTATTTCATTTTCATGGATTTGGAAACCAACAAAATCATTACTTAAAAAAAAGTTAAAAACACATAAGGCGGTTTACCGTGAACGCCCTTGAGAAAAATCAATATGAAAAAGAAACGCGGCAATAACGGTAACTTTTGACCGGAAACGCGTAGAAAGAAAACGCGTTGATAGCTGTAAATTTGACCGGAAACGCGCAAGGAAAAAAACGCGTTGAAAGCTGTAAGTTTGACCGGGTCAATGCGGAGGATTATTGCAGTATATATACTGCTGCCACAATTTCATATTTGCCGCTTCAACACTGGATCATCGCTCAACCCTCTTCTTCGGTGAGTCTCTTCCTCTCTGCTTCTCTTTTCGCCATTTTTGTTCTTTACTTTTGCCGCCATTGTTACTCAACTTTTTTGGTGAATTGCAATTCGAAGAAGCTTCATTTTGCTTTTGTCGAATTACAGTCTCAAAACCCTAGGCGTCAAATCGGTTGCGAATTTCACTTTTTCTCGTTCTTCATTAGGTACGCTTTGATCTTTTCCGTCATTTATTTGCGTTTTTAGTACTGTATGCTAATTCAAAGCATGTTTTTGTAGTTTTTAGGGTTTTGCCCTAAATTATTGCATACAGCGTTTTTGCGTTTTTTTTTTTTTTTTCTCTTTCGAAGGACCAATTGATGTTATATGATGTTTCAGCGTTCCAGAGAAATGCATTTTGCAAGATTATGTTGTTGCTTTTGTCGAATTACAGTCTGAAAACCCTAGGCGTCAATTCGGTTGCGAATTCCACTTTTTCTCGTTCTTCATTAGGTACGCTTTGATCTTCTCCGTCATTTCATTGCGTTTTTAGTACTTTATGGCTGATTCAAAGCGTGATTTTGTGGTTTTTAGGGTTTTGCCCTAATTTATTGCATACAATGTTTTTGATGTTATTATGCTGTATCAGTGTTTAGGGAAAACTGCATTTTGCAAGAGTATGTAGATTGAGAAGAATTAGATTTTGAATTGAATGTTTTGACGTTAAAATGGTTGATTATTTGGCAGGTATATCTATTGATAAAGAGTATGGAACACATAATCTTTGTTCTTTTCAATGTGCATATAAATGTCACCGCAAATCATGTTCATTTTCCTGTCGCTAATCTTGGTTCATTGCTTTTTCTTTGCTCAACATTAACACAAGCAATTCATTTTGGGATTTGTGGGTGATTTGAGGATTACATCTCAAGGCACCGTGTCTGCGTGTCATTCACTTTCTCAAGGCACCGTGTCATTCACATAACCTTAGGTTGGTTATCTTTTTCCCTGAGTTACTTTCAAAGTTGATTATTGACTACCCAGTTTTTTTGGAGTACTGTGGGTTAACTGTCTGTGTTTCTGGTATAGGTCTTTTAGTGGAGGGCTTTCTCACCGTTGTCAAACCTGCTTGGGTGTTGGATTTTGTGGAGGCAGGAAAATTGTTAAGCTGGAAGTCCTAGTTTTACCTTGTGGTTGAGTTGTTTAACATTTTGGTTTATCCTTTTATTGTAACGGTTTTTGTTCTGTTTAGTTACTTTTTGTGTGATAGTATTCTTACTTGTATGTTATTTTTCTCTGTGTATATTGAACCACATAGATGGCATTTGAAAAATAAAATGGGGTTAGTGGGAAAAGTGTATATGGGGCTAAATAATCATAATATTTTCAAATAATGAAAGAAAAGTTCATTAATTGAAAGTACATCTTTACAGCATGAATGGACCAGGAATCCTCCAGGCTCCGACATCCAGAAACAACATAAATGAGCATGCCAAATTGCCAATCATGCTTTTATAATGGCATTATTGATCTTCTGTATGGCTTTCATCGTTCTCCCTCAGTGAATGTTAATGGATGAACCCTTCTTTTTGAGGTTTGTTTTCTAATTATGATCCTCTTCAGCTAATTGATTTTACGCTTTATTTTCACCTATATCTTTATACAGTTCTAGACGATTCTTCATTGTGTTTGGGTTAGGTTGGTGAAGCTTCTATTGATACTTAACATTTTTGGTTAATTTTTAAAGTCAATGCATGTTGTTGAAGATATTGGGTGGCAACAATACTGATTTTAATAAGAAAAAAAACCTTTGTTTTTGCTCCTATTTGTTTCTAGAATATATTTTTGTTGGAAATATTTTTCTTGTCAAGTCTTTACTACACGTCTGTTTCTTTCTCTGAGGTTAGTTTCGAATACTTTGAATAAGGAGTTTGCATTACAGATGTATTTATACATGCTGCAGAATTTCCTCATATTTGATACTTGAAGGACTATCATAATCCTTGTTGAACAATGCTATAATTTTTATGATTGTGCTACATGTATTATGATGCACTGCTCAAGTATACATATTTGCTGGACCTATAATAGCCGAGGGAGAGGGACAAAAAAAACAAGAGAGTACCTTGTATTCTAAAAAAATTAAAAATAGAAGAAAATAGGGTTGGTCCTTCTGATGGGAAGAGAGATAGTGTTGAAGGATTGGAAACTCTTCACCTCGATAATCACACACCATGAAATTTCATCCGATCTTACTTCCAAGGACGATCAAAAGGCAGGGTTGACTATTTGTAAAGGGCATAAGAACTTTGAACTGATGTTGAACTTGCAGCAAGGAATAAGGTAGTTGCAAGTTTTCTTTTACGCTTTTGTCTAATCAGTTATCTGTTCATATTGTGCTTCAGTTCTCAATCATCTAATGTGTCCTAGTTCCATACATTCACATACTACTTTCACAATGTAGGTTATTTCTGTAGTTGCTTGTGGTAATTGAGTATTCTGAGCAGCAAGAGTAGTTAAGATTTAATTTTCCTTGAAGTTATTGGGCTATTATGTTGAAATCTGTACTGTTAATGCATTGGAAGTGGTTGATTTTAGATAATGAGGGTACTGAAACTAGCTTGTTGAGAATTGCTTGGCATGTCCTTGACAAGACTGGTTATTTGTTACAAGGAGTCTGCCAGACAAAGGTTGGTTTCAGTTTGTGCAATTCATGTTCATAAAGATGGAATAGAATTTGACGAGGGAGATATGAAACATGAGTTGTTTCTACATAAATGACATGCTGCATTTAACATGCAGGTTTACTAAGAATGACTTGAAGTTCTCTGCCTAACATTCGGTCAGCTTTCAGTTAATTACTGTCATTTTAGATCACTGGACTTGTCAGAATTCAGAAATTGGTAATGAGCTTCTCTCATCTTTTCCTACACCAACACCTCTCACCATCTTTTCTTACAACAAGAAAAGAAGAAAGATTTTTAATTGCTCAGTCTTTCTAATTCTGGATATATGAAACAGGTTTTGGTGTCTTTGTGCAGACATTTCATGGGATGGCCTGGTCCAGCGATAAACCTTGAATTGAAGTCTTCAGCATTTGATCCCAAGGAAAAAGTTTGGACAAGATTTTTCGTCGAAGGATCCAAGCACAATCCTTCCAACCCATCCAAGGTATGTTTCTGCCATTGCATTGCGTATATATTCATATAAATCCCCCTTCCATTAAAATGCTAGTTTGAATTTCTTTGCGATGTTGTAAATCTTAAAACGTTAGTTAACTTAAATTTTTGGCTATATGTACACAAACAAATCAATTTTGTTTCAAAAGACCATAATGTTTAAATTTGACCTGTTGATGGACTCATTTGAAGTGAGGTGGACTGGAGTGTGAATTACATTTTGGACTTAAAAATGTTGAATTTAATGGTAAATCACCTTGGTCTGGATGTTAGTTTGTAGAATTTCTGTCTAATAATGGCATGGTGGCAAGTTGGAAAATGTTGATTAGGCTTTGTCATACTTTTACATTCCCTGTTCAGATATACTTCAGTCAATCCTTGAAAGCACTCTTTTGTATCTAATGCTTGTTTATCAATGTCAGGCTCACATGTTAAATATGTGAAAATTGTGTACAAAAATTGTTCGCTCACCTATTTTACTCATACTAAGTTAAAACTGTTAGACTTAGTTACGTGTCTAGGTGTGAGACTTGCCATTTTCTGGAGGATTTTTTTGGTTCAACTCCTGCGAGTTAGAAAGCTTCATGGAGTATGTTTCTGCCATTACATCGCACACTGGTGGGGGGGGGGGGGGGGGGGGGGGGGGGGGGGGGGGGGGGGGGGGGGGGGGNAAAAAACTTCAAATCGACAAATTAATGGAGGATATTGTCAATTAAAATTTTATATGATGTGTACACAAACTGACAACTTTTGTTTGAATGGCCACATTTTAAACTTGACTCATTGACAGACACATTTGAAGTGAAGAGGACTCGGATGGTGAAGTACATTCTGGGACTTGTTAATTTTAGTTTGATGTTAGATCATCTGGTAACCTTTATCACCCCATCTCTCTAGAAAGACTAATATGATCTATATGTTATTTTTAAAAGTTCCTGTTTGATTATCACATGATGTCATTTTGCAATATCTTGCAGGCTTTGCCATATTTTTACATTCCCTGTTCAGATATTCTGCTTCAGTCAAACTAGTTACACTCTTCTAAGGTATTATTAACTATGTGAAGAATGCAGACAAAATTGTGCTTAGGTCTTATCTTGAACAATTATTGTTTTAGAGATTTGCTAAAGTTCTTGCTCTTTATTAGACATGCTCACACGTCAGGTTTAGTTTTCGTTTTAAGTTGCAGTTTAAGTACTCACGAATTTTATTGGTTTGATTCCAAGTCGGTATTTCACTATTTTATGTGCATTAAATGTCGTAACTTGGATGTTCTGTAAATTCACTGCAGCTAATGCTTATGAAAATGCTGTAGCACTTTCTATTGAGAAATGGTTGCACTATGGTTTGTGCCAGGAAGTATTACAGTATGTTTTATCATTCCTCAGAGGAACCTTCTGTTGAAATATATCTATATCCTTTTTTGGCTTTATATAGTTAAGTGCCATTATGGCAGTGCTTGTGCTCTTTTGCGTTTTTTTCCCTCTCATATTTGACTCTTTAAATACAATTTTTTCTCTCTTCATTCTATTTTGAGGCTAATTTATCTTTCTATATTCTGTTTTCACAGTCAACAGTTAAGGCATTTTATTACTTGATGTTTTTTCATGTTTACTTAGTTGGCTTAGCTATTCAAAACTATCTGCTATCATTTTTTGGTCTGTAGCCATGTCTCATAATGTACTGATTTTAGTCTCGGGAATGAAAGTTTGTTAACTTTATCCTATGTTCTAACTTTTGAGAGTTTAACTTATTCACACACGTACACATCATGCTGAAAGATCTGATGTTGATGTTTTTCCCCCTTTTTAGTTTTTTATATTCTCATAGTCTGGATGAAGATCTTGTTGCTCTTCAACATGGTTGTTCAGGCATGAGGACTGTTCACTTCTTACTGATGGTAAATTAAACCATTCATTTTGCAGGGATGTGCAGTCTTTGAAAGAAGTTTACAGCCTTATGAATCACATATTCCCTTCCTTTTGCAATTTCTGGTAATAGTCAGTTCATGTAAGATTCCAATTTCTCTAAGATTGGGGAATATTACAGTCATAAGATTGATGTTTGATGTGATTGACTTTATATCCTTTTGTTATCAAAAAATATCGATGTACCTGGTCATGCAGAGGTTTTCACTGTTTGATTTATTTTTCAAATCCATCTTCTTGTTGTGTAGTGTAACTAGTGTTCTTATATCAGTTCTGAGCTGAAGTAAGCTTTGACCATTCCAAATGATTGGATGTGATAATATATTACTGAACCCGATGCTTCATTAGATAGTGTCATTAACATTTGTGAAGCACCAAAGTACTTGTGAACTTGAGGGGGTTACACTGCAGATGGTATTTACATCTTTTTGTTCATCAACTTTATGTTCTTTTCCATATTAATCTTATACATATTGCCTGATTTTTCTGTTTGGTTGCATTTTTTTTAACTATAACATGTTTCTCAGACATTTCGAGTCTACCGTGTAAAATGTATAGTTGTATACACCCCTCAAAAATTTGTTCAGGTGTGAGAATAGTTTACTCAAACCTATTTGGGAGGTTGGCTTTTATTCTTTGTAATTTTTGTTTTTTTTTTTTTGAAAAATGAAATTCTTCATTTCACAGTAATCATGAATTACATTTGGTAGGGTCAAAATCAAAGAACCCTCAACCGAGATGAACAAAAATCCAAGGTGGTACAGTTCATAGTGGAAAACATCTCCAAATGGATTCTCTGTTGGTCTTCCGGACATCCGATACTAGCTGGGAGAGCATAGGTAGTTAATCCAGTTCTTTTTTCCATCCAGGTGTATTGTGCTTCTATTTTTCAACTTCCTCAAAAAAAAAAAAAAAAAAAAAAAAAACTTGGGAGCATATCGGCCAGTCATATTAAAGTATTCTATAGTGGGCAATCGAAATCTAAGTGATACCTTTAAACTATGAAGTGATACTTCTTTTTTGAACAGTAAGTAATACTTTTGCATTGCAACTAATACTTTTCAAACAATTAGTGATACTTTTAGACTGATCAAAATTGATACATCTGGCTGTCTTACATAAATCAATTCATAAGACCGTCCCTTGCTAGGCGGATTGATTAGTTTGATATGTAAGAAAATCTCCTGGATCTGTCTCAATGTGGAAGTAAATCAAATTTGAATTTAGCTCTATTGGGAACTTATTAATGAAGTTTGGATATGAAAAAGGCAGGTAGAAGTTTGCTTTGTTCACCTTCTGTACCTATAAATATGAAGATGGCCTACCTCCAATTTTCAACAATCCAACCATGGCCAAATTCAAATATTTTCAGTTTTCTTCTTCCTGTATGCCCTTATGATTGTCACTGTTCTGACTTAAAATGTTGATTTATATTGGTAGGTGTACATTGCATACGTGGGTTCTGTTTCTGAGGGATACTCACTTTCATCTGAAGACCACATTGGTATTCTCCAACAGGTTATACAGGGCAGGTGATCACCTATGCTTATGCCACATAATCTATTGCATATACATTTAACATATGAAATATATATGTAGAGCTTAATTACCCTATAAAAATCCTAATAATTTTGTTGGTTTGAACTTTACCCATCCAAAGCAATGCAAAAGAGTCCCTGATTAGAAGCTATGGAAGAAGTTTCAACGGGTTTGCTGCCAATCTGACTGAGAAAGAAAGTCAAAATATCAAGAGTAAGTACTGATCTTACTCTGTCACCTAATAAAAACACTGAGTATAATTTATCAACACATTGCCTCTGTTTGGCAGAAACGAAGAGAATGATCTCTGTGTTTCCTAGTAAGACATTCCAGGTTCAGACTACAAGGTCTTGGGATTTCCCTAGACTGTCCATAAAAACGTGAGTGCTGAGAGTGACATCATAGTTGGTGTTATTGACACTGGAATATGGCCGGAAAAAAAAAAAATATCCATATTTACATTAAAGTTCTAGTAAGAGTTGAAAATTTTCAAAACGAAAACAGGTGATTGACAACCACCCCGAACAAATCCATTTGCTCTCATGACCTGATATGTTGATGCATGTCCTTGATTTCAATTGCAGGAAGCTTATAGGAGCAAGAACATACATAGGATCTAGCAAGGGATGAAGATGGTCATGGGTCTGACACGGCCTCAATAGCAGCTGGAAGAATAGTAGATGGCGTAAGCTTTTGTGGACTCGCTGGAGGATCTGCAAGAGGGGTGCCTTCTGCTGGGATTGCAGCTTACAGAGCTTGCAATAATTCCCATTGCCGTGATACAGATATTCTTGCTTCTTTTGATGATGCTATTGCGGATGGGGTTGACCTGATTACTATTTCCATAGGATTACTCATCCCGTTGCCTTTTGACCGTGATGGTGTTTCTATCGGTGCTTTCCATGCCATGGACATCTTCAGCCTGGTGCTAAGGGTGATATGGCAAAAATCCTGGAAAGAGATTGTGAGTGCCGCCACTGTTGATGGTAATGCACCCTGGATTTTTACCATTGCAGCTAGCTCCACTGATCGTCGGATCAATACCAAGGTCGTCTTAGGGGATGGCAAAAATCTAACTGTATGTAGATTCATCTTCTCTAAAAGTTATGTTAATTTTGTATAGCCAGTTATGGACTTGCTCATATTTTTATTTTATTTTGACTTCCTTTAGAATTTAATCAGGGTTATTCAGTCAATTCATTCTCGTCGAAGGGAGACAAGTTGCCTGTTATATGGGAAAGCTGCTTCAACTAGTGAGTGTGAAGAATGGTTTCAACAGTAATTTCCCCCCTTACTGCTTGTTTAAGACACTTTTTGAGAAAAATGTCTATTTGAAATACGTCCTAAACACATAGCGGTTCTTCTAAAAATGCAGGCGCTGTATGTGCCTGGATGAAACTCGAGTGAAGGGAAAGATTGTAGTTTGTGACGATATTTGGCAAGGAGACAAGGTGTTGCAGGCTGGTGCTCATGGGGCATTTTCACCTGCATTGAAAGATGTCTCCTTCGTTCTCCCTTTGCCGGGAGCACAGCTAGGACATGATGAATATCATGCACTTTTAAGCTACATTAAAACCATGGAGTAAGGCACAATACTATACCTTTATTAAGTCATATTTTTGTTGCTTTTAGTTCCTTTTAACGATGATCTAAACCACATCAATCCCCCTTTTGGTAGAGCACCTGTGGCAAATAACTTGAAAAGCGAAGTCATGATTAATGAAACTGCTTCCCGTGTCGTTTTGTACTCCTCTCGAGGGCCAAATAGATTCGCATTTGACATTCTCAAGCCAGATATTACTGCGCCAAGAATAGAGATTTTGGCGGCTTATTCACCTATATCTTCTAGTTCATGATAAACGATCAGTTAAATACAATATACTATCAGGAACTTCCGTTTCTTGTCCCCATGCAGCCGGTGCAGCCGCTTACGTGAAATCATTGCATCCTGATTGGTCTCCTGCAGCCATTAAATCTATGACTACAGTTCAAGTTCTGATCATATTATGTTATCTAACCTAAAAGCTTCGATTATGGTTTGATGTTAATATGTCCTTTAATCTCAAAGATGTTGATATGAATTTTTCTTTGTTTACTTATAGCTCACCCCATGAGCCCTTTGAAGAACCCGGGTGCAGAATTTGCCTATGGATCAGGGCATCTCAATCCTTTAGGGGCCGCCAATCCTGGTCTCTTATATGATGTTACTAAAGAGAATTATATTAGTTTTCTCTGCAAACTTGGCTACAGGGACAAAAGAATTTGGCTAATATCAGGTAATAAAAGCTTTTCTTGCCCAGAAAAGATTGGCGAAGATTTGTCCCCAAACAATGTCAACTACCCTTCCATGTCAGCTTGGGTGTGGGAAACATTTCAGTGTTAAGTTTCTGAGAACAGTCACTAACGTTGGAGTTGCTAACTCTTACCTATATGGCAATAGTTGAATCAGGATTGAAAATTAAGGTCACGGTGTAGCCCAGTTCCTTGTCCTTCAAATCATTGAGGGAACAAAATCCTATATTGTGACTGTTGTTGGCAAAGGATTATCAATATCACCTGATTCCATAGTTTTTGCATCATAGACTTGGTCTGATGGGATCCATAGTGTAAGGAGTCCGATTGTTGTGTACACCTTTCATTTCGGTTGAATGACAATCTCTCCCCAAATAAATTTGCTCGCTGTACCTCTCTGCTTTTTTGTTATGAAAAATAAGAATTGCATCACCTTTCCTTATCATTTCTGGAAGTATCTTTGGTAAATTAAGCACTTGAAATTTCAACAGCAACACCAAGTTGAATGATGATGTTTCTTGCTTATTAGTTCTCCTTATGCTGAAAAAGAATAAATCCCAGGCAAGTCAGAATTTCTCAAATAACCGATGAGTTGCGTATTTGGAGCTTATCAATTTTGTTTAGTTCATTTCCTTTTATATATCTTTCACTATTTTATTTCGGCCATGCTTAGAGTTGGAGCTTGTGCTAACAGCGTTATATGTACAGTATGATGTGATGCAGTGAATAACTTAGTGAGAGCCATTGTTAACTATGTCCTACAGATGGTGTAGGTGTATATTGCATACATGGGTTTTGTTTCTAAGGAATACTCGCTTTCATCGGAAGACTATATCAGTATTCTTCAACAAGTTATACAGGGCAGGTGATCTTTTGATGCCGCACATATTATTGCATACATATACTTATTCATCCAATGAAAAGCCTAATTTCTGGTTGCTATGAATAGCAATGCAAAAGAGTCCCTGGTTAGAAGCTACCGTAGGAGTTTCAATGGGTTAGCAGCCAAGCCGACAGATCGAGAAAAGAGTGAGAATCTCAAGCGTAAGTATTGAAGCATCTTTGCTATGATTTGCAACCAATTTTGAAATTTATCAAGACAAGGCATCACCTTTTAAATTTGTTATGGTAGGAATGGAGGGAGTGGTGTCTGTGTTTTCTAGTAGGACAGCTCATGTTCAGGCTACAAGGTCTTGGGATCTTCTAGGATTCCCCAAAAATCCCATTGAAACGCGAGTGCTGAGAGCAACACAATAATTGGAGTCATCGAAACTGGATTCTGGCCTGAATTTGCGAGGTTTGGTGATGATGAATTGGGTCTTGCTCCCTAAGAAATGGAAAGGCTTTTGTAAATTGTATGGGTGGAAAAAATTACACTTGCAACAAGTAATCTTGCTTTCGTATGACTATATTAAGGGTAAATTTTAGTGAGGTATACTGAGGTTTAACATAAATACAAATAAGTATAAAATATGTTGAGGTATATTTTTTGGTGAAGTTGAGTGTAAATAAGAATTTCGATTTTTGGATCAAGTGAAATGTCAAAAAAGCCCCTGTAAAAGCTTAGAGATTTTATCCTTAATAACACTTATAGATTAAAAGAAAATTAAAAAGATTTTAAAAAAAAATAATCCAAATTTCACTTTTTACTTAACAATTTCAACAAGGTATAATAAAAGCATTATGGTCATAAAATCCTAAAATTAAACTAAATTTTTGAAAATACATTGCCACGTCATCTTTGACTGGTCAGAGTATAGCTCATTGTATTTTCTGAAACGTTAGTATACCTATCTGTATTTACGTTAAACCTTAGTATAACTCACTGAAATTTATTCTTATATTAACTTTACTTGCACATAAGTCATGGAATTATTTACTGTCAACAGACTGAGGTTGAATTGTTTATGAATCTTATGTTTTCAGTTGTACATCATTTAAACTCTAAATAAAACAACTCTGTGATTCACTTTC
>BSSO01002525.1:0-19061 GCA_030267885.1 Mesembryanthemum crystallinum | reverse complement strand
GATAATAAATTGAAACTACTATTTAAGATGAATCCAAAAATTATATTTTTACTTTGTACATCATTATACTTTTTTGCAAATTAATGGTCAAAGTTTGTAAACTTTGACTTAAAAAAGTCAAACCATTAACATTAAATTGAAACGGAGGGAGTATAAAAATAATACCCCTGTTTTTTATGTGTCATTATTATAACTTGTGATTCTGTTTGAAGGCAACCATCAAAACTCAATTTATTACAATAGCTAGCCATAACTTTCGGTACGCTGTGAACCATGGAAAGAGTCTTCTAATATATTGTGATATAGTTCTTGTGGTGTGAGGGATCATGAGTCATTTGTGGGTTTTAATGGTTTGTTCACTACTGTCTTATTATAGTAACATGGTTATCCAATCTGTAAGCTTCACGCTTTTCGAATCATGACTCTACCTAAATATATGTAGTAGTTCATCACAACGAACACAACAGGAAATGAGTGTAAACCAACCACTTCATGCAAGTGTTTTGGGCAAACCAAAAAGTTGGAGGAATAAAATCATCTCCCACTGCTTGGCTTGGTCTGCTACTAGATTGGACGGCCTCAGATGCCGATGCAGGGGCAGCATACCCCTTGGAAAGAAGGAATGAATTAACGATTTTCCTCGCTCAGACAAACACAGACACTCTGAATTTCACAGAGATTTTATCTTCATGAAATTTATCAATTTATCATACCTTGGCTAACAAGTAAGGAACTTTGGTTCATGGTTACAAACTTACAATATAGACAAAAAATACATCTGTTTTGCTATTTTCTCTGGGTAATGCAAAGTCTTCCTCTTGAATGTCTTCCTCGATGTGGCAACTGTTCAACACAGATATGTGCCCCAAGAATCACAATCCTAATGAATTTCATAGCTATTGCTTTACGGCCAAAGCAGTCTCAATGCGCTCGATTAACTTATCTGCAGGCAGTGCCCCTTCCTGAATACCAAAGGCAAAATGCAAAAAGGTTTATTATCTGAGGAAATTGGATTTAGCAGTTGAACAGAAGGATGCAACGAAATAAAGACCCCGGAAATATATTTTTCTGCATTAGCCAGCCCAACCCATCATACAACCCAACAACTTAATTCTACAATCTAAGAATTATAAGTATTATGTTATACGGGATGCAGTGCAGAAGCCAGAAGAAGAAACAGTCTCAATTACAAAGAATCAAGTGAACCTAGAAATACCATACGAAAGTGTAATTAGGAACCATACTTCAATGGGATGGGGGAAAGATGTATTTTGTAGGTTAGACAAAGGCATGTTATCCTCAACTTATTTGACCCTTTTTCAGTTCAATGCACTCAGAATAACTTCAGATCAGCCGCAATAACTTCAGTTGTGTTCAGTCGCTAATTTATGTTCAATACAGTTCAGTCACAATAAGTGTTTTAGTCACAAAATTAACAAAAATCAGTTATGTTCAGTTCATTGACAAAAAATTTAGTTCAATTCAATTCAGTCACAATAATTTAAGTTCAAGATCAGTCACAATAATTTCAGCTTAGTTAAAATAAGTTGAAGATAACATATGCCCTACACCACACTAGTCTACCAACAACTTCACCAAGAGAAAACAAGGGTGCAAATCCAGTTTGGTGAGTGAGATTTGTCAGCTTAAAAAAATCCTACCATGAAATATCATGAACTGCCAAAGCAATCATATGATACAACAGTAAACATAATCAACTTACAAAGCGATCACAAGGTTTCCCATCCTTGAATAAGATGAATGTAGGCAAGGCCTCAATACTGTATTGGCCAGCAATGCTTGGGTATTTCTCGGTGTCAATTTTCACAATCTGTATTTTATCTTTCAGAGCATCACTCACTTTTTCAAGGATAGGAACCATAAACTGACAAGGACCACACCTGCAATGGGTTCATAAACAAAAAGAGAGAGAGAAATTATTAAACTGGCCCTGACATATTAGATACATATATTAGTACTAAATAAAAGATCTTAATTGAAAAGAAGATACAGATACACCTTAGTAATAGACCTAAAGGTTCTGAACTACATAATTACAGAAATATCAAACCCAATACAGCCACACCATACTTGAAGCATAGTTAACCATGAGAAAAATTAGCTCGACCTCCTCTCTCCTCTTTCATGAGCAAGAAAATGGCAACTAATAATGAGTATTTTTGGTTCTTGAAAAGAGAGATTGATGAGCAAAGGCCAAATTGTTTAAAGTTTAAACAAAAGAGATGGTTGTAAATCCAAGGCCTCACATGGAAGACAACAACAAAAACACTTCAAAAACATCATACTAGGAGAGAGAAAATGTGGTAAATACAAGGAGAAAGGGATGAGTGACATTTTGGGTGCATTGTTAACGAGCAAAAACAAGAGTTAATGAGGTTGGACAGAAATGAGGTAGAGTAACATAGTAGGAGAGAAGGATAAATGAACAAAAATTATGCAAGGTTAACCATGCTCTTAGGAATTTTGGTGCTTCTCCACAAGTTTACTTCCTCACAATTATCAACTTACATGTGTCCACGTGGCACGTTGATGAAGAGAATTATCAACATGCTTATATCTCATAAATCACAAGATTCGTAACTACATTATTCCTCACATAATAAAATAAAAAAAAAAACATAAAAGAAAGAAAATTTTCGAGAAACCACCTAATATATAGTTCATTTGCGAATAACCACCTAATATAGATATTTTGAAGAAGAAGCATCTTTAATCGCAATTTCTTGATAAGACCACCAATTTGGCTTGAAATGACAGATTTGCCAATACATCATTAACTTCTCAATAAAAAAAATTAATTCAACACAATATTCATTTCTCCTTATGACTGCAGTCCATCCTTCTCTTCTACCTCCCTCCCCCCTCTCCCTGTACCCATCCAATAGACACCTCAGGCCATTCGGCCTCTCCTCTTCGACTTGAAAAATAATAGCCCTCAAAATTTCCATTGTTTCTATCTCCTCAAGCTTACCATTACCTTACTAACAACAGCAAAGAGGACCATAACTTCAAGAATCTTCTTTTGTGCATCTCTTTCTGCATTCTCGAAGTTTTTTGCCCTGACAATCATTTTATAAACTTCTGATAGCCCAGGTCGCACCTGTACAGTGGTAAACCAGGAAGTCAAGGATGGTCCTTTGGGGCAAGAAGGGTTCTCAAGCGGAAATGAAGTGTCTCTTGGGGTTCCCCAGGATCCTCACATTGATTCCACTTTCTAATGCTTTTGAGCATTTGCAGGAGGGTTTGGGGGCTAACGAGAGTGTGCTGATGCTGAGTATAGTAAGGGTGTACCAGAGACACCCTTCTCAGAAGAAATGAAGATTGGGATGTTAATTGGGATGGGGATGACCTACTTATATATCAGCTTCGGAAGGAAACGCCTATGCCCGAGGATTTTCTCGAGGGTGTGTCTTTGTTGGAGGAAGGGTATGCTGAAGAGCACAAAGTTGAAGGTGGCACGACTGATACTACTTTGGATAGTAGTGAGCATCGTGTAGATGTCCCTCAAGATGGAACTCACCATTTGAAGGACACGCCTTCACAGGAGGTGGATGCTGGTGAGATCAATGACCTCTCTGTGCAATTCGCTAGTTGGTCCAGTGGAGGAAAGTGCTATAATTCTTAAACCTTTAGGGAATGACAGGGACAACCGAGATCCACAATCTTTGTTCAATGACCTGGGGTTGCAGTTTGTTAGTCCCTCTGGTAGGTCTGTGGATGTTAAAGTTGCATCCACTCTGGTTTACGAGAGAAAGAAAAAGAAAGTGGAAAGGGTTCTTCAACAATTAGCTTCGTCCATTAATTATGACGGCAAGAAAGGGATGGCTTTAGGGGGAAGGAAATGTAGGAATGCAGATGTGTAGTTGTTTGTTCGGGGCATTATGGGTGGGGCTCATTAGCCCTCCTTTCGCGGTGGCTGCTTGAGGTCGTTGGGGAGGTGTTAGTTGGCTTTGGGTTAGTGAGTTTGTTTTTTAGGTTTTTCTCCGAATCACTGTCAGAAGTACGGATGGATTTTTGAGAATTAGTAACCTAGGAGAACTTATTCTCCTCTTGTATTCCCAGCTTGTATTAATAGAATTATTCTCTTATCTAAAAATCATTTTATAAACTGTTTTTTTTCCCCATAAAGAAGCTGGTAGTTTTGGAGGCTATTCTATATCATAGATTATTGGTCATTGGGCTGATGTGTAAATAGATTCTTTCTAGAGGACTCCTGGTCCTTTTAGGCTGTATTGCCGAGTTCTGTATATTATATTCTTTTCTATCTAAAAAAAACTTAATAGTTCCGAAATAAAGCAATCATCACATGAGCATTATTGGCCAAATGCACTATTTCAGTATAGGGAAGTAGTAGTAAAGGATTTTCTGGTATACCCACATTCTTGTCCAGCTGAGCACCATTCTCAGTTCAGAGTGCCTAAATAGGCTTCCAAGCAAGTGGGCACTAAGAATTTCCACATGGGCCTGATACATTCAAGGTCGTTCTCAGTCTCGTTCCTTTTGTTCCATCAGTCGCTTTCATCGAGCCCTTAACTTTTAGGATGGAGATTGGACAGTGAAAAGCTCACCAGGTAGTGGGCAGTAGGCAGTAGGTGCAGAAATTTGTGAGGAGGAAGAAAGTAATCCGGCTATGCCGCTATGGTGGTGAAGGAGAAGAGTGAGCAAAGGGGTAATTGAAGGGGGGGGGGGGGGGGAGAGGGAGAATAGAATATTAAATTAAAATACTAAAAAAAATACACATAAATTGAATTCAAATTAAAAGACAATTATTATGAGGGCAAAGCGGTCATTTCAGGCCAATTTGGCAGTCTTGTACAAAAAGAAATTACGATAAAAGGTGGTTCTTCATAAAGAGAAATCTATGTTAGGTGGTTATTTGGAAATTAACCTATACATTAGATGGTCCAGCGCAAATATTCCTCATAGAAAATATATTGTTTTCTTTACAAGGGAGGCACGAAGTCAATAGGATTCGAGCCCTCAACCTTGAGGTTGAGGAACAATACTTCTAAACACTGGAGCATCTATACTACTAATAGAGGCAATTATGTTACAAACCGTAGACCACAAAAATCAACTAGAACTTCAGATATCAAAATCTTAGATAGTAGATACCTAAATGATAAGTAGGAAGGCTAAAGGATCCCAGTTCAAGGAGCCAAACAGGCATAAATGAGGGCCTAACAATTAATAAGGACTTGGCCTTGTGTGATTATAATGGTGGCATAAAATGATAGCGCAATGTCACTTACATGGTAAAACAAACATAGAATATACGCGTGATTTCAATTTGCAGAGATAATGATTTCACATTTCAATTTGATCACCTCTACTATGCAGTATAAGCCTTTGCACATATCTGAGAGCTGCCACCTCTTTAACTGTCCTTTTTGGGAAACTTACAAGGAAGAAAAAAGAAGCAGTAGGGCATTCATAAAATCATAAGGACTTGGCCGTCGTATAACTATATTGGTGGAATAAGGGGATAGCAGAATGTCGAGTACAAGGTAAAGAGACAAACAAAAAAAAAACAATGTGATTTTGCAAGTACCAAAATTTCCCATTTCAATTTGATCACCTTGGATAGGCTTTGCTCATATCTACTGCAATTTTTTTTGCTCTTCTTTTGCTCAAGTTAGAAGGAAGAAAATGAGAAGTTGAAGGATTGTTTTTGTGACCCTATTTCACAATTCTATGTATTTAGATTTGAATTATGAAATACAAAGAAGAGTATGGTACAGAAGTGTTGTCATGAATTAATGTATCCTAGTGCATTGCATCGGCTTGTTACCACCGGGCAAAGTAAAGGTATCTATAAGCCTGATAATAAAAGAATCTGTGAAAAAATATCAAATAAATGCTAGCTTATACTGGATATATGAAAATAAAAACATTCGCGCGAGTGTTCTTATGTTATCAATCCCATATAGTGAGAAGACCACTTCAAGCTAAAAGGGTAAGAAATTATAAGTTTCTACAAAAGTTTAAATATTAATATGTTTCTATAAGCTATAAAACAAAAAAGATAAGAGAACTTTATCAATGCAACATAAACAGGTATTATGGGGGGAAGGAGACCAATTATATTGAAGCAAAGCTAGCAGAAAATTGTATATATATAGATACTTTTACCAGCATTAAATCAATTTAAGTTCGAGGGCATTCCACCAAAGAGGACAAAGAAACAAAATACAAATAAACGACATATTATAGAAGTCCTTAATGGAAAAGGATAATCACTTGGAATGACTAACAAAATAGGAGTAACAAATTAAAGTAAATATTCCTAAGTCACTAAAGTAACTGACGATTACATTCACCAAAAAAGCAAAGTTAGTGATCAGTGACCAGTTGATCACTAGTAAGTAGTACTAAGGAGGAATAGTAATGAAAAATGTGACTTCATAACATATTGTTTTGTTCAATTTACTTGTTCTTCTGATTGATCATAGTAACTGATATATTCAATTAATTTTAAAAAATGATCTCTTTGACTCTTTGCACCTGACACTGAAATTTAAGACTACGACAAAAACAAGACAGAACCGGACACAAGAAACTACAGAAGAAAGTAGAAATCCCAAAACAGACTTTCAGGAAACAAGAATTTGGAAAGTCATGGACAATTCTTAGTATATATACTGAATAGGTAACAAATAATTTTCCCCTTCGGTGCTTGTTCAATTTTGGATTTGTGAAAATCAACTTATAACTAAACCCAATAACAATGTTTCATCGTTGCTGAAATTCATGCAGGTTTTGCTGGATCTCCAGTTCACACTTGTCATCAAACCCAAAAGAGCATACTTACTATCTATTAGATGCTCGATGCTGCTTAACAGATGGACTAGCAATTGAAAAAGAGTGTCAATGCCTTTATATTACTAATTTAAAATTCCCAACAGTTGAATCCCCCTCTCCCCTTTTCAGAAAAAAAGTTTCACTTGCATCACTAGCACATATATTTTCTTCTCTTTGGAGTGTCCTTGTGTCACAAAAGATAAAATGTTAACGGCTTGTGTGAGTTAAATACAACGTCAATGACCAAGCGATGGGTGACCCAAATGTGATGACAAGGATCTAGTGACTTTTACTCCCATTAAAAAAGAAAAGGAAAAATATAAGAGACTGTATCCTTGGCTCTAACAACTTGATCGCTGGAACTAAAGTTTCTGGCATAAAAAATTCAATTTCATTGAACTCTCTAGTTCATTAAATTCTCATAAGATGAAGCACGGATAATAAGCATCTCATGTAGAAACCTAAACAGGCGTATAAGTCAGTACATGATGAAGTGAGTGCACCAGTTGCCCCCCCCCCCCCCCCTCCCCGGTGGAAATTTTCTCTTATGATCAAAATCAAAGAATGCTCGTCAGACATGACAAAGTAATACAACACCTACAAAATTAAGATACCTAATGCAAATATGATAAGCCAACCAAATTACAGAAAGTAGAGGAACTTACCACACAGCATAGAAATCAACTAAAACTGGTTTGTCAGAGTTTGCAATCACCTCATCAAAGTTAGCGAATGTCTGCTGCTTTGCTTCAACCTACAGAGCGACATGCATGCTAAGTCACTTAAAATCCTACATAAATATATATCTGTTGCAAGTACAAAAAAGTTGAGCACTTATTCTGATACCAAGCTCCTCATACAAGAAATAAAATCATCACTAGAGACATACTATGGTGGCTGACTCCTTCTCCCACCCCTGTCTTCAGTCTTCATTGATTAGCAGGAAACCATAAGGAAAACTTTTAATGATTATCAATGCTGCTCTTGGAGCTAGAACAAAAAAGAACTGGTGACCTCTATATTCCACTAAACCAAATTTTGTAATGAATTTATATGCAATGAACAGGACCATATTCCACAATATATAATTTCAAACTCTTTATTTTTCCCTGTGAAAATTCAAGCCCATGATTCATATGGAAAATGGGCATCAATGTGAAAATTACATGACACGCATTATATTTGGACACAATTGATGTCATATTAACATCATAGGTGTAGAGCGCAATTTCAAGACAGCACATTCAGACATCTTAGAAACATCTTTAGCAAGGATTTCCAAAGTTCTTTACTTGTTTCATCAATCAGCTTCAGAGAAACCTGGTGATCAGTGTGGCCAAATCCAACAATGGAAACTAGTTTAGCTGGAAAACAGCAATTTTTTGACACCTAAATGTCAATAATACTATGTTCTCCTGCCACACACTACTTCAAGAATGCTAATAGAGAAGTGCAAGGCAAAATTTGTACCCTTCCTTTCATCCTCACTCCCTCAGCATAGCCAAGAAAAAAAAAACGAAAAAATTAAAAGAAAAAAGGCATGCAATCATTTTACTAGAAAAAAATATTAAAAAAAAAAAAAGAAAGAAAAGAAAGAGATTTCTAAATAGAATGGATATTTAAGCATTGACAAGTATGTCAGCAATAGCAATCATTTTCAGTTTACCACCACTTCTTTTCTGTGATTGGGGAAAGTCTGCTCATGTGTTTTTTTTTATTTGTTCCTTTTACCTTAGAAAAACAATTTTATATAAATTTGAAATGTAGTTATAGTTTGCGTCTCTGACATGACTTTGCAAACTTCTGTAGAAAATTAGTTGTTTTTACTGAAAGGTGGTTTAACACCCAAAATATCATGTAGCATCTGAGTCACAGACTTTCAAAAAATGGTTGCATACTTGCATTAACAGTTTCAATAACAAGTTCATCGTTGTTTATTAAGATATAGAAAAACTAGAAACTCTATTTCAGGCCCAAATATTGTTTTGTCAGATAGAATACTCTGCTCATACATGCAAACTCAAACAGAAGCAAAAGTCAAAAGAGAAGCATACCTACTTTAACAAACACCCAACTCTACTTTTTTTAGTAGCAATTCAGAGTTTCTCACTATTCCTGATTTCTCCATACAGTGAACTACCAGATCCTCTCTAAGATTGGCACTCAATCAAGTACACTTGGGGAACAACTTCGATGGCTTAAGTTGTAGGTTTAGACCGAGTTGTAAGATAAACTTAGTGGTTGTTTGGTTAAATGTGGAAAGTTATAATTCCTAGGATTTTCTACTCCCCACTAACTAAGGCCTTGTTTGGGGTGGTTTCCAGTTGCCAGTTTTCAGTTTTCAGTTTTTTTTGGAAACTCAAAACCAGTTTTTGGAAACCACTTTTTTTGGTTTTCAGTTTTCTGTTGTCAGTTTTGAAAATGAAGCAGGGAACTGTAATCACAAAAAAATTCAGCTTTAAATTAAATTTCTATAAAGAGTTTAAAATTTTTCAAAACCAAAAACTGGCAACTGGCAACCACCCCGAACAGAGCCTAAAACTTCCTAGGAAAAGGTAAAATATGTTTGGTAACAACAAGTACACTTGTGACTTCCTCCATTCTGGGGAAGTGGAAGCTCCTAGGATGTTGCACTTCCTCACAAACAATCATCTAGAACATACTTCCTAGGAAGTACAAGTTCTGTACTTTTGATTGTCAACCAAACTACCACTTACTTAAGTTCACATTTGGACGAACAAAATATGCAAAGGAAACATTCCCCCTTTCTGGATACAGAAGAGTTTAGTGTTCAATTGTAGTTCAAGGATATAGAGTACTAATGTGTCAGTTGGATGTTTTGCAGACAAGGAAACAATCAAGAATACTTATGGCCTGTTTGGATACAAGTATTTCAGTTGCAATTCTACAGTTCTACCAATTTTAATGTTTGGATATCTTTTTTCTTTTTTCTTTTTTAAGAGAAATTTATATTAAACCAAAATAATGATAGTTACAAAACTAGGAGGATAAGGAGTCCTCGAGATAGCTAGATAAAAAAGAATCAGTAATTACAAATCACCCTAATGCATCTGAATATCAGTGAGGATTACCCCCAAAAAGCCCCAGCAGCTTCGGCCCAAAGTGAAGCCATGTATACCACACGATCCCACACAAAGGTAGGCGGTTTTGATGTCTCGGAAAAAACACGATTAATGTTTGGACTTAAGAATTTGGAATTGGATTTGGCTCAAATCCATGATAACTTATAAATGCCTGTAATTACAGGAATTTGAAATAACCAACCAAAACCATGTCATTTCAAATTCTTGTGGCTATTTTACACTGTTCTCTCCCTCCCGTTGGAACTCACTCCCTTCTTTCTTTCTCTCTCTCTCCTCAACAACATGAATTCTCTGTCATCCTCCATGAACACCATACATTTTCTCTCTCATCCCCCATGAATGGCCTACACTTTCTCTCTCCTCCACCATCTATCCCTGACCTAATCTACTGTAATTCTACTCCTCCATAAACTACTTTTACTTTCACTCTCCTCCATAAACATGCTGCAAATTTCTCACTCTTCTCCAACTTCATCTCCAATTTTTCACCATGGATATATTATCTCTTTCTTCCATTAAGAAGCCCTGTACCATCATGAAGGCCTTTGTTAGCTGATCGTCTCTTTACTCCCTTAGCTTTACCCTCATCCATAGTGATTGACAACTTCATGTGGTTTTCAAATTATGGAATTAGATTCATAGATTACAAATCAGTTCCTCTATCCAAACACTACCTTATATTAGGCAATTTTCCTCAATCCTAACATAAATGTATGGCAGCCATGTACACAAGGCTAGTACTACTTATTCCACAATATTATCGTACGAAGTAGTACAAATTTCTCATAGAGATTCTACATAACTCCTCAAATTTGTCCTAATTGAATTCATAGATTGATTTTAAACCTAACTATCATTAAAGAACTTATTTGACACACAGCCGCAACAAAATCCCAAACACAACTAAACAGTGAATGAAATACTATCCATTCCAAACATCTAAAAACAATTGGAAATGACTGAAATGTGAATTTTACCACTGGAAGACGATGACAGCGGCGACGGAGCGACCGAGAGCTGCTGTTGCCAATACGGAGCTGACGACGGAGTTGAAGGGGAAACTGGAGTTGGAGAGACGACAAGGAAGAACACTTGGAGAGTAGTGAAGTTTTTGTTGTTGCTGAGCAAATTAAGCTGCACGAGTGGTCCGAGGATAGGGTTGAAAGCGTCGCTGATGGTACAGAAGTCGCCATTGGAGGACTCGAAGTTTGTGAGGAGAGAGAAAGACGGGATTTGGGTGAAGATGGAGGGAGGTATGGTGGCAGCGACTTTGTGTCGCTGAACGTTTGGGATTTCTTTTGATTTATCTTCGTTCCCCCTTCTAGTTTGTGTTCAACGGTTGTAAAATGGCTAGGGTATGATCCACAATAACAAATCAAATGCGGTAAATTTTTCTTTTTGGTGGGAGATTACCAAGACCAATTATTATTGTCTACACTTGCGAGTAATTATTTGCCTACGCACTAAAGTTGGCGTAACTTCATTATTTACCCAAGCACGTGCAACGTCAATGAAGTTGTATGTGATAAATAATGACGTTACAGTAGTTGGGCAGCCTCTAGGAGTAGGCAACTAACTACTTCCGGATGTAAGCAATAATTTGCATGCCAAGACGGTAAAAAAACTAGATAATCAATTTGAATTATTCAGGTCAACTAACCCGTTCATGCTGATATACTTGTAAAATTTCAAGCCAAATTGCAGCCTTGTTAGCCCCGTGATAGCAATGTTGAGTTCTATTTGTCCAACCCTCCTTGTTTATAAGCATTCTATATTTATTGACTAAGGAACATCAAAAACACTCGAGAAAACGGTTCCCCCAGGAGATGAATTAATGCCTCTGAATCCACATCAACTCAATCATTATGCATCTTTTGTTCTAAGCAAGTGTTAGTCCCTAATGACAATCATTATCTACGCTTTTGTGCTTGAGCAAATTCCGAAATTTGTAGCGAACCAGCCTTTGTAGTCCTCTCTTGTATCTCGAAGCAATCCTCCACCACCTGCCAACCCGGGACTTTCTGCTTGTGACCAGGTTTGCTTGCAGTAACAATTCGTCCAACTCAATTGAAAAAAAAAAAAAAACAAAAAAAAAAAAAGAAGAAGAAGATGAAGATGATAAATACAAAGTATTGGAGATGTGGATACAGAGAGACATTTAACATTAGTCGAAAACATTTATGAAGGCTAAAACAACAGCTTTTACAATATCACTATCATCCCTACTCTGCGTGGGGATATCCAATTATTTAGGAGTTTACCTTATGATAGTGAACGTCAAGAGATAAGTGATGCACCATCTAAACATTTACATTAGTCCATACACTATGCAAAATCAAATCAAGCTGGCTTCATAACATGGGAAAACATCAAATTCATATTGCTTTCTGAGAAACTCAAGAAAGAGGAAGTGAAAGAGGTGGTGGGAGAGGAGAGTTGTGACAAAGAATCAAAAGCATAAGAACTAGCCGAAAGGGGCTCTAAAATAATCCAATTCCCAATCAAAGCTCCATTAGCTGCAAAATCCTTAAACATTGCGCTTTTCAGTATCCAGTATTACATCAAGTAGACTTGTACAACAAAACAGATCTAGCTCTGGCCCTAGCTAAGGTGGTTCCGAATCACACTATGCAAAAGAAAACTGTTGAGAGCTGATCTTGTTCATCACAATACCTGATTCGCATTTCCACTCTTAAATTAACAAGAGCAAAGCGAGTTACAACAAGCAAGCACTATAATCACGTATAGAGGAAGTTACCAAGTTGAATCTTACAAAATCATGGCCACTGGATGCAACAAATAATCAATTACCCGTCACTAAGCAAAGTGAAGGCCAGAAAAACAAGTGTAAAGGTGGTGAAAATAGTCACCAAAGGGAACAGCCACATAAGCTTGGTGCTTACTCTACTTTCCTGTCCGTCCTGATTGTTTAACTCAACCCCTTTCAGGAGTTCTCGCACTTGTTCCATATCAGAATCTTTAGCCGCCTGGATTAGCTTACCTTGTATTCTGTCTAGTTTGGCAAGCCTTTTGAGTCTAGAAGTGTTCCTAGATGACCATATGAAACCCGTCATCTTCCACAAGAGGATAGCAACATAGATGGCTAGGATACAGTCCACACTGTAATGATGGCGTTCCCTGATTTCTCTCTGCGCACTGTGTAGCACTAGCAGCCATACAAGAGCTGAGCTATAACCTCCATAAGCTTCCTGCACCAGTTTGGAGATTAGAAATGCCCAAACTCGATCAAGGAAAGCATTTTGAGTAAGCATTAATTGTTATTTTAATCGAGAGTAGGTTTTTTGTTTGTTTAAAAATGGTACTTGAATCAGATAGAGGTGGAGAGCCATAGAGACGTAGATGATTTCAATCAAACCCTTTGACAAACATAAACTGCATAATTGTTTTTCCTTTCTGTTTCAGTAGTTATTCATTTCTTATTTTCACTTTTTCCAAAATAACAAAGGTAGTATTAATAGGCTACTAACAGCCACAAATTAACAAAATAAACCATCACAGAGCCCCTGAGAGCCCTCAGACAGACAGAAGCAGAACAGAAAATGGCTAAAAGAGAAAAAAAATGCAAATACACAAATTTCAGATGTGTCTTCTATGTTCCCCCACGAGTCACTACCCAGCTTATAGTATATTATCATAAATCATGAAAACTAAAGTTGTTTTTGAGAATTGAATTTGAAAATCTGGATCTTATTTAAGTTTGGGCCTCTACACCTAGCATGATAATGATGTAGAATTTGGAGACTAATGAAGAAAAGGAAGGAGAGAGAGCAATTGTAAATTCTGGATCGATTCCATACTCACTTAGCTTTAGTCAATCAGGCATAAATTTAACTCAAATTCTGGATTTCAAATCTAAATTCCCAAACAATTCCTAATGGGGATTTTAGCTATCATACCGTCCAAGCCATTGCTGTCAGCACAGCTACAAGCATATGACCACTGTACAGGAGGTCATTGCAGCCACCTCCGCCTTTCTTCAGCAGATGATACCATGATGGCCCCTCAGAGGGAGTAGGCCGCAGAAAATCAATTAGAAAGCTCATTGAACCCCAATCAGGACGGTAGTCACTAATTAATTCACCAGGATCAGCTGCATAACATTGTAAATTGGAATGTCAGCACCAATTTGACGTAAATGTGAATGAACTAGATACCAGTAGCCAGCAAATCAAACTGCTGAAAAAACTCAATTTACGAAAGGGTTTCATCTTCTAAATCTGTGTGCCTTAACTACATCATAGACAAACAAAAGCACAAACAAGCAACTATGGTCCAAAATTATCAGTTAAGTACACACTTGAAGGTGGATTACCATAACATGGTCATGATGTGACAAAGGTCCCTGGCCCTTCCAGCTCCCCAGGTGTGAGAACTTTTATTGGCCACTTCATGTTACAAAGTATCACAGGATTCTGATATGGAACAGCCAGTTGATGATACATATATGATATATCCTATCAAGCTTGTTGAATGGAAATTAATGAATTCAGAGATTAAACTTCAAACCACTGCATAAACTACTGACAAAACAACCAAGACTGTTGCAAGGCCAACACCTTCACTTCAAGCAACTTTTGCACCGATGGGTTGTGAGGATTGCCAGCCCGTTATACACAAGCAGAAACCACATAAAGTCACAAACAGACACTACTTCAAGAGAGAGAATAGAGGGCAAACCATGTAACTCGGCCTGTTCAAAACTGTTCCAAATAAAACATGAAAGAAGACAAGCAATCCAAAGATTTTTACACCAAGAACAAGAACAAAGTTCTAAACAGCATCAGTATCATACAGGTTCTATCTTCGATTGATATAGCATCTAATCAGCTAAAATGAACACTTACCATATGCAGAATCTTGATTTAACAACTGACGAATAGCATTTGGATCTGAAGCATAAGGAACGTAATATTTCTGAGCCCAACGGTGAGGATACCCAGGAATTTGAAAGCGACTTGCAGCACACCAAGGCCGAGCTGATGGGAGAATAGTTGATGCAAAAGTTATGGTACGCAACAGCCGGCCAATTGCCATCGTGAACAAATACCTTGCTCCTAGGCCAAGGCCAGGGGCTTTTACAGAGTCGAATAGCACAGAGAAGGCTAGCATGATAAACAACATCATGAAGTGATGCAAACCCACTATGTGTGCTCTCAAAATGTCGACCACAGTTTGGGGGAGCTTCTCATTCAAAGCTAGGAGTAGCCATTGCCCAGTGTCAGGAAGAGGATCTGTGTTTCTGCCACAGATCAAAGAGAGCTAGTTCACTTAATTTATCAGTCACACAAGCATGCGCACAAACACTGATGCACAGACTTAGAGACGCATCAACTTACACACTAGTGACTAGTCTGAAGGTAACCTGCTGCAAATTTTTCTTCGCAGGATAAAAATTCATTGCAAGGAAGCCAAAGTTCTATGCCAAAAACATTATCAGGAATAACCAAATAAGTACTTAGGTAATCATATACTCAAGTCACTACACCCAACTAAACACAACACTCTATCTTCAGGATTCATCTTAACCACAGAATCTGGGAAGTAAAGCAAAGGGAGGGGACTTAAGAAAATAAAAGATAGAAACATTTCACCACATAACAAATTGGCAATCAAGGAAACAAATATTAAGTCCTAGTATCACCATTGCCCCACCCAACCCTTCTGTCAAATAAATAATCCCTTATCAAAGCTCACTAATGAAGACACAGGATTACCACACTGTACTTGCAACAACCTGCACAAAGAAAGGCAAGCCACCTAGGGCACAAAGTCAACAACAACAACAACAACAACAACAACAACAGCAACAACAACGACCCAATAATAATAGTGCTTACGGTAGGGTTTGGGGAGGTCCGGATGTACGCAGTCTTACCTCTAACAAGTAGAGAGGTTGTTTCCAATAGACCCACAAAAACAATCTTCCCTTTTTTTTTTTTTTTTTGGAAAACACGTCAATACCAAAAAAGAAAACAAAAAAAAGATTATAGTAATTAACTCTTAAAAATAAAAATAAAAATAAAACCAAAAAGGAGTTAGTAAAAAAAATACTAAGAATAACAAAAAATAATAAATACATACACAATAAAAATAATAAAAATTAAAAATTAAAATCTATAAAGTAAGTAAATAAATCAATGTAAAATTATAAAATAAATAATAAAAATAATGATGAAGATACTACTACTACTAATAATAATAATATAAGTAAACTGTTGTAAAGACACGGCACAAGTCCAAAAGAGAAAATGCAGTTAACAGCTAGATAGGAGAACACAAGTAATAATCAGGGATTAACTAAATACAAAACAAACTCATCAACAAAGAATAACTAATCTACGATCCTCTACCTGCATCCTATTATGGCAGAATTTTCTGTTTGGGGTCATATGTCCTCGATAGGCTCTAAGAGATTCATATCCTGTGTGATCAATCTCACCCAGTTCTTCTTGTGTCTACCTCTTCTTCTCCCGCAATCCCTAAGTACAATCTTCTCACATCTTCTTACCAGGGCGTCTACCTGTCCCCTCATAACATGCCCAAACCATCCAAGTCTCATCTCTATCTCAATTTTCATATATTGATCTCTGAACGCTATCTTGATATATAGGATGCGTCATAGAAAGTTTGACATTATCTAAAAGTGGCAAATTGTTGACATATTGGATTTGATGATGATTAACATTTTTTTTAGTGTGATGCTTGTGATTGTGAGCTTGCATGAAGATCAAGAGTCTTCAAGTTGTTACAACATTGTCTTAAGCCTAATTTATTTAGTTTAGAGATTTTGTTAAAACGTGCATGTTGATGTTTACTTGTTACTTAAGTTAACTAGCATAATAGTGAAGGAACATTTCTCTCTTTTAAACATCACTAGTAAGTGTTCCTAGGTGGATCTTGGGACCTCCATTTCGTCAGAGCTCCTCACGACTCCTTATGATAGGGAAAAAGGAGGTTACTACTTTACTTATTGTCTGGAAACTAGTCTCCTCAAAAGTACTAGTGATTCTCGAGTGTGGTTTGGGGATTCTTCGGGGAACTTCTCTTTCAAGTCCTTCCTTTATCCCTTAACCTACCACCACAGTATCCTCCCTCCCCTTAGCTACATATGTTTGGAAGTACAACGTCTCTCTGAAAGTAGGTAAAACCATGGTGTTGGGCGGAGGCATCAACCTGGACAGACTATCTCTCCAAATCAGTTCGTTACGTGTATTGAGATGGGGAGACTACTACACATTTGTTTGTGCATTGTGACTTCGTTAGGTCTCTTTGGCATTGGCTCCTGAGGGGGTGTTTGGACTAAAGGGGAGCATTTTGTTTGCCATGTTCAGCACTTGCAGACTCATTATATAGGTTTGGGGCGGGGTAAGGGGTATAAGTTGATTTTGAGACGTGCTTGTTTGGCACTTCTCTGGTGCTAATGGCTAGAACATAATTCTCGTACCTTCAAAGGGATCTCCAAGTCAATACAGTTAGTTTGAGGCCACATTGTTTATCTGGCCTCTCTTTGGGCCAAAGCAGCTGAGGCTTTCAAAAAGTGTCATTTCTACAAGCATTATTTATCGAAGCTGTATGGAGTATGGACTGAGGCAGAATTTGCGGTTACGAACTGTGCAGACTGCAACCCAGTGACAAATGGAATGGCTGCAGAGTTCAGCAACAAGACAGGTCCAATTGTCCAACACCAGTGAGCAACAACCATTAACAGAACAATTGAGGTACTGATGATTGAGATGAGAAATTGGAGGATTAAGGTTTGACAGAAAGTCAAGAAGAACAAATTGGCCCAAATTAGTGATGACTGATGAATAAGGAGCAGCAGATTAGAAATTGTAGAATAGGGTTTTCATCTCAGTTCTTTTCTTTTGTGAGTTGCCAACCTTTTTCTGATTCCATATAAATTTAGGGAGCATTTATATAGGCACAATACAGGTTGTGCAATAATATACCTCCACCTTAAACCCCAAAAGCAGTAACATCAATCTGGACACTTGCCAACTATCCTAGCCTTCAAATTAACAGTAAACCCCACCCCACCAAACAGAAATCAAATGTAAAGCACATTAAGCAACAAAAAGCTCAAATTAAAGCAAAACCCACTTGCAAATGGCAAAAATGGTATAAAATCCAGTTAGATCACACTCAATCAACCCAAAAAAACTCAAGCCACAATTAATCAAATCTAGCAAACTAAACTTAAGCTCAGTTAAATTCGAGAAATTCAATCGAAATAGTACCGGTGCCAATCAAGGCCGAGAACGGCGGTGGTAGACCGAACAGAGATCATCTCAATGAGGAGAGAAGCGAAGAGGAAAATGACGGAGCCGACGAAGGGAAGAGCAGAGCGGAACTCTGCGGACCAGTGCTTGTAAGAGAAGACACGGGAGATGGCAATGAGACCGAGGAAAGACCAGAGAGCTGGTTGAAGACGAGAATGCCATAATGGTGAGATTTCTCGGAGGTAATCAATGGCGATGTATGAGAATGCTGCTATTCCAAGGCCACCGCCACCACCGATGAACGGTGGCGACCACCGCATGGTGGTAGTTTGGTGGTGGTGGTGGTGGAGGATAGAGACTGAGAGAGAGAGAGTGAGGGGGAGAGGAGTGTGTGAGGGGGTTTTGGTGTTTCACGGACTGCAAAATCAAAACCTGACAATTAGCCCTGTTTGGTGTGGTTGTGAGTTGGCAGTTTTCAGTTTTTTTGGAATTTTGAAACCAGATTTTGGAAACTATTTTTTTTGGTTTCCAGTTTTCTGTTGTCAGTTTTGAAAATTGAGCAGAGACCTATAAGCACAACAAATTTAGCCTTAAATTCAATTTCTATAAAGAGTTGAGATTTTTTCAAAACCAAAAACTGGCAACTGGCAACCACCCCGAACACCATATTGGAGCAAATTAACCAGATTGGTATTTTTTTGTTACAAATTATACCGTACCCCCGGAGGTACCGTGCTAGTTGTACTTCGCGTACTATAGCGTAAGAAAATTAATCCGTTCTTATCTTTCTCTCTCCTCCTCTGTTATTGTTGAGCTCCTGTTTTTCACTCTTAGCATACCTACTACTCTCTCCTTTGTTCTAGTCTTCATCAATGGAGGTCTCTGTTCGCTGTCT